>CM075005.1:31913488-31923439 GCA_037576675.1 Pangasius sanitwongsei
ATGGAGCCGAATAGTTGAGTTCTGAGCCAGAGATGGTAGAACCTGTTTCGTGGAGTTTTCGCAACATTATCTGTAATTCCATCGCTGTTTGGCATTTCCTCTGACATCATCTCAGACTTCTGCCGCTGCACCATAGAGCGCATTCTGACCGGCTGCATCGCTGTTCGGCGCGGCAGCTGCTCTTCCTCCGACCGCAGAGCTCTTCAGAGAGCCTCCAGTCACAGACAACCAGACTAGAGAACGGTTTCATCTCCAAGCCATCAGATTACTTAACAGCCAGGAGTCCTTCATCTGGCACTGCCACACTTTATTACTGCCACTTCCAGTCACGTAGATTTACTATTTAGATTTATTACGTACTATTTATTGCACTCGTATTTACTGTTCTTCCTGATTTAATAGCACACGTCAGTTTACATGCCACTGTACACCACCGTTTCTTTTACCTCATTTATCTTATTACATTACAGCATCATCTCAAACACTCATATCCAAATTAGCACTTAAAAAAAACTGTGCTGTCTGAGCGCTTGTTCCTGTATCACCTCCCCAACAGAGTTTTAGACTGATGGTATTCTGAGTTTGTGACCTAGTGAACCAGTACAGAGTGTATTCATTGTTAGAGACTTAATAAATAAATGTAAATGTGTGTGTGTTCAAGGCTAATAAGTGTTTGTACTGTCAATGTCTACATCTGAGCCTCGTCACAAGCATTTCAGTGCCCAGTGTAACCGTGCGAATGACAAATAAACGAATCTTGAAAAGGAGAAAAAATAATAAACAGTTAGCCAATTGTAATAGCTGGAAAATTGCTGTGGTGTAAGAGGAATAAAACACTCAGAGACGTGCTGTTTTAGGAAAATAATCAACTCCGGGGTGGTAACAGTAACTCCGCTTCCTCACACCACGCCAGCATTGAACATTTTCCCAGAACAGCAGCACACACCAGTTATTTTACTCCGACAGTAAGAGGTTCACTCCCAGCACAGTGGTGCTGTTCTTCTCAGATTCAGGTATTACATTTTCCTATTCTAACAACTGAAATCTCTCTCTCTCTCTCTCTCTCTCACACACACACACACACACACACACAGTGAATTAACACACCACAAAAACAACACACACACAAAGATAAATAATAAAAAATAATTTATTACTTTGCCTTACATTAGTATATAATCCAGATCAGCTCAGGGGTTACACTGTAATCAATCCATTAATAAATAATAATAATAATAATAATAATAATAATAATAATAATAATAATAATAATAATAATAAGTGCGAGACATGGCCATTTTCTTAAATTATGTATTTTCTAATATTTTCTAGAATTATTGTATATGAAGACCACTATACACTCCATGTGTAATAAGAAGTGAAGTGAGTTTTTTAATATTCAGTCTTTGATTAAATTTGTTATTGGTGATTATTATATACACAGTGATTGTGTGGTGATTTTCTCTTTCTTTGTGAAAGTAAAAACAGAAAGTAAGTTGCATCATGACTCAGTTCTGAGCTCTGTGTGTGTGTGTGTGTGTGTGTGTGTGTGTGTGTGTGTGTGAGGCAGTTGTTATGTTGTGGATAGCAAAGGTACACACAGTACACACCCTTTCTACAGTAAAAGATCCCCGTGTTTATATTTACCTGCGCCTAGCAACACACGTGAATAGGAAGAAGGCTCAGGAGTGTCTGAGGATGCGGCAGTATAAGAGGAGTTCCTCCCTCTTCAGCAGGCTTACAGCTGTAGCGTTACCTGTCACACGCCTGAATCTACCTGAATCTACCTGAATCTCACCTGAATCTCACCTGAATCTCACCTGAATCTACCTGAATCTACCTGAATCTCACCTGAATCTCACCTGAATCTCACCTGAATCTACCTGACACTCAAATGACTCGACCTGAATCTCACTTGTATCTGTATGAATCGCACTTGAAATTCACTTGAAATTCTCCTGAATCTGGAAATAAGATGGTCATTAAAGTTGTCAGTATTGTGTGCCGTCGGTATCATGCCCTGTTCCAGTAAGTCTACTTTATTACACATTTATACTGCTGTTCTGTCTCTCTTTCTATCTATCTGTCTGTCTCTCTCTCACTCACTCTCTGTGCCCCTCTATCTGTCTATTTCTTTATGTTGCTCTTTCTTTTCCGGGTCTCTCTCTCTCTCTCTCTCTCTCCACGTGTCTATCTGTCAATCTGTCTGTTTCTTTGTCTTGCTGTCTCTCTTTCTGTGTGTTATTCTCTCTCTCTCTCTCCACGAGATTGTGTTATTCCCTCGCTCTCTCTCTCTCCATGAGTCTGTTATTCTCTCTCTCTCTCTCTCTCAGTATATTTTGTTTCAAGTGTGAAAGTTTGTGACAGTAAGGATTTAAAAGATAGTTTAATGATAGCAATATAAAATAAATAAAGTGTCAGGAAAGTGTTAAATTCCCAGAACCCCAGCTGTGTGAGAACAAAACCGGTGTGACAGGATGTGTGTGTGTGCGTGTGTGTGTGCGTGTGTGTGTGTGTGCGTTTGTGCGTGTGTGCGTGCGTGTGTGTGTGTGTGTGTGTGTGTGCTGAGTCAGTGCAGCTCAGCAGGACGGCTGTTGTGATTTAGATTTAAACAGCAGTTCACTGAAATAAGGTTTAAAAAGTGAACCTTAATCTGGTGAAAGAAAACTCCAGCACGTGTATTTACACCGTGACTCATGAGAAACGATCCGGTAGAAGCTCAGTCACGACAGATTGTGTGTTTATATGAAAATAATGCACGTCTCCTAACCAATCAGGTTTGAGAACTCGATCATGCTGTTGTCAAATAAAGTTTGTACCATGCTGGGGATTTCTCAGATCTGATTGGTCAGGAGGTGTGCATTATTTCTGTATAGCCGCAAGGCTTGGACAGTAGTTTCAGCTGTAACATGAATGATAGGTTTGTATTAATATCATATTAGGTTTATGTTAATGGACCTCCCCAGAGGATCACCACCTTAACGCGGTTGGGGGGTTTGTGTGCCTCAGTGAGCCGGAGAGCTATGCTGGCTGGAGCCTTGTGCTCCTGGTGGGGTCTCCCTTGCCAGACAGGTCAAAGGGGAGAGGTCAGACAAAGAGTGATCCACCTGCCCCAGCCCCGGAGGGTGACCCCACTGCCTTGTGGCTCAGCCTCCGGAGAGACGAATGCTACTTTATCCCATGTGATGTTGGTGTTGGTTTTGTCCTCCACAGAGCACCGAGAGAAGATCCTCCTGCCCTGATGCTCACACACTTCCTGTTACAGATGGCTTGTCTCAGACCGGTCGAGTCCAACCTGAGCCGAGCTGAACATCCTGCTGGACTTCACCAGATCAAAGGGAGAAGAAGGAGATCTACTTCTCTAAGTTTGTGTCCTACAGATGCAGAGACTGAGCACAGAAGTCCAGAGGAACACCAGAAGATCAAGAGAAGAGCATCTCTGAATATAATTCCTCCTCTTATGAGTGATGGGACTCAGTAGCAGATGTGTAGAGTTTGTGCAGAAGATGGTGAAGAGGATTTCTTGGTGTGTAAATAATGTGAATTTAAAGCTCAGTATGTTTACTTCTAACCTTCTGCTACAGGTTCACCTGAAACACTGACTCTACCTCATTATACACACACACACACACACACACACACAATGCTCTTTTTTTTGTTTGTTTTTTACTAAATGTCATTTTTACTTTAATGTCTTCACCTCATGCTGTGTGTTAAATGATCAGTGTGGGAATTTAATTACAATCTGTGTGTGTGATTTTTTTAATTGCTCAGTATATCATTTTTTGTGTTTTACAGAATAATAAATAGTGAAAAAAATCTGAAAAATCTGTGTGTGTGAGAGAGAGAGAGAGAGAGAGAGAGAGAGAGAGATTTGTGCTTAAATCAGATCCTACACTCTCACACTGATCTTGTACTTTATTTATTCGCATTATTTCTGAGTTTATTTATGTCTCTTTTTGCTGTGTTGCAACGTCAGTTAGAATAGGATTTTTCTTTTTAGTGATTCTCTACAGAAATAAATTAAATAAAGTATTTAGATGTCCTCAGATTTATTTATAAATGCTTAACTGGTCAGAATCCTCCCTTCTTTTAACAGTCTAAGTTAGGACTAGTATTTATTTTCAGAGCTCACACTAAATACGTTAAACAGAGTGCATCTGTGTGCAGTTGTAGGCTTCACAATAGATATCTCTGACTCTGGGATGATCCACAGCTAAAAGCAGGAGATTAGATCACTTCTGCTGTCATGAAAACCAAGAAACTACACACACACACCCACATGTTTGGCTTTCTGCCTTAAGTCTCCAGACCTTCGCTCATAACGTGTATCTAAAAGTCTCACTGGAGAATGTGAGGAATCTTTGGCCATCTGCGTAAATTCCTGCTCCATTACACATGCTGGACTTTCCTTTAAAGTTCTGGTCCTGTTTCTCCACAGAATCAGGGGCTTGTTCCATTCCTCATTATCTCGAGACTCTTCCTGTCTGACTTCTTGCACCATTCGTTTAAACTTTCTCAGGTCTTTCTCACATCTCCCCACAGCTGTGTTTCCTCATGAGTTACTGCGTGGTTCCTCTCAGCTCTCATCCTGGACATCTGGTGTGCTCCCTCTGTTACGGATCTTAAACCAAGACTAAAGTGATATGAACTCAGAACACAGAACACACAGTAAAACCCCCTGCAGTCTCTGTATTCTCCCTGTGTAGTGCTCCATATTCCCCAGTCTACATCATTCTCCTGATTATTAACATATTTCAGAAAAACACAGTTTAATGCACATAAAATCCATCGGTGCATCATTTAAGTGCAGCTGTGGAGCATTTCAGGGGGAGTTTCATGTATCCATTAAATCCCTTCACTTTTCCTCTCTTCTCCTATTTTAGTTTAAGACCACACCATTTACCCTGAACCACACTGAACCAACTAACCTGAACCACACTGAACCAACTAACCTGAACCACACTGAACCAACTAACCTGAACCACACTGAACCAACTAACCTGAACCACACTGAACCAACTAACCTCGTGCTTATTTTCTTTCCGCAGTGCACCTTGTGTATACACTACATGCATCATGAAAATATGGAACATATTTTACTCCCTTATGAAAATTTGCAGCCAAAGCAAATGTTATTATTCCTATGCCAATGATCTTTGGGGTCCACTTCCTGTTTCCCACCATTTATCAGACCAGGAAATATGCTAGCATGTTCCAGTTTACTTAGCTTTTTTCAGTATTCTCAGACCATTGTACATTGTCTTTCTCTGCTCAGAGACAACAAAACTCTTCACTAAGTGTCTGTGGCTCAGGTTACCATGAAAAGTGAAAGGAAATGATAAGTCTTGTTTTTTAAAACTTTTTTTTCATCTAAGGGCGGAACTTGCGTAATTTTCACCGCGTGACCCATGATATAAATACATGGCATGTCTGAACACACACCCACACACACACACACACACACACACACACACGCTGAACTCTCTCTCTCTCTCCATCTTCTTCTTCTTCTTCTTCTTCTTCTTGTGCTGGATGGAGTTTCCTCTTACAGTAAGTCTCCTTTTCTTACAGCTTTATATTTGCAGCTCAGATGAAGATGAAACACTTCAGCTGATGATGAAGCCTAATGAGGGTGAATGATTCTAGCTGCTGGTGTAAAGCACAGGGATTAAAAGTGTATGTGAGTGTAAAGTTTGAGTGAAAGAAGGAGCTCGAGCCTGAACACAGAGTGTGCAGAGAAGTGTGTGTGTACTGAGTTCAGATCGTTTTACACACTCATACAGATGTTTATTCAGGTTTAAATCCTGAGTTCTGCTCTTACTGCAAGAAATAAATGATAGAATGTTACTGAGCTGTTAATGATGTGATTATTTACTGTAATTATTACTGAATCTGTTCCTACTGAAGTTTAGTACAGACTGAGTATGAATGTGGAAAATACTGAACATTTCCTAAACCCTGTTATTGATATTATTGCTATAAGAAATGAATTAGAGAGTGTTGCTTTACTAATATAGCCTACTACAATAAACTCTACTCTGTGTGTGTGTGTGTGTGTGTGTGTGTGTGTGTGAGGCCATGCTCTCTGAGTAGGAGGGGCATATTTTCTTTCCGCTGTCAATCTCTAACCAATCGTGAGTGTCTGTGAGATCACGTATGTGGAAGAGGGCAGTGGGTGCATGTTGGAGAAATCCTCATCTGAGGACACTGGGGTCACACTTTTATTCCCAACTACTTCCCTTATGAAGATGTTGATTAGTAGGGTGTATCAGTACATTATGACATCATGACACATTGCAAAAATGTGAAGATGGACATGGTGGAAATGCACGATATCAACATTCTATTAATTCTGCATCTACTGCAGTTGCACTGTTTGAACACCAGAGGTCCCAATCTGCACAACCCATCGAGTTAAAGTCTAAAGCGAGCACACTGGTCATGTGATCACGTTCTTGTGACATGAACTATAACCCGACAGAACACACGTTATACATTATACAGTTACATGGTCACACTATCACAGTTAAAACCGACACCAGTTCCACGCCACTGCGATCTACAGTGCCTGAAAGAACAGTTGGCAGAAATCGGACATTTTAGCCAACTTTGGAGCTCTAGTTCCCATTAAAATGACACTTCAGATGCTGCTACAGAGCTCATTATGATGAAATCCTTCATTTTCCCCAATTTTTTTGTAGAGTTTTTACATTTATTTTAAAATATGGTGTAGTGCATTTCGTTCTTAGCAAAGTTCTAATTTTTTGTTTTCTACAGACAAAACTGCACAATGTTCTGCACAATGTGTAAGATTCAGAAATAAAAAGTAGTGTCTTTAGTAATAATTTCTCTCTCAGTACAAATGAAATGTATTTGATTTCTGCTCTGAGCTGTGAGAAATGACAGTGTCGATGTTCAGGGTCTCCATCAGTGCACTGATAATAACATCAAACAGAGCAGACTGGTACTGCTGTAGGTCTTTTCTACTACTTTAACCCTGACTGTGGTGTGACGTTGGTGTTGGTTGGTGTGATGTTAGTGTTGGTTTTCTCCTCCAGCAGCAGACACAGAGCACTGAGAGAAGATCCTCCTGCCCCGATGCTCCCCGTTACAGATGGCTCGTCTCAGATTAGCCGAGTCCAACGTGAGCCAAGCTGAACCTTCTGCTGGACTTCCAGCACCAGAACACCACAGGAACCAAGAAGAACCTCACCAGCTCAAAAGAAGAAGGTCTTATAGTATGGACCTTCATTATTCATTCACCTCACAGTTTACTGAAAATGCAGACACTGTACAGGAGAATCAGGACAACACCATCATCACACACTAGCTCCTTTTTTCACTGCTGAGTCTCCAAAGCCATGCAGAGCTCCTCATCTCCTCAGCCTGCGTTTCTCTGCACCATCAGCAGGAGGTGCCTCATGAACATCCACAGCATGATGGACATCTGAAGCACTGGAAGAGCTTTCCATGTGAAAACATGCTGTACATCATATCACAGAGCTCTACAGTGTGTGGAGAACAGAACACGGACATGACAAAGCTCTCACTTCTCCACGTTACACTCATCTGGAGCTGCATCTTTATTTTTCACCTGTAGCTCGAAAAACGTTTCCTCCTCACATCACTGATTCACAGCTGCAGGGTTTAATTACAGGGTTTGAAAAGCACTGCATTTTTATTCCTCATACTTCTTCTTCTTCTTTTTCTTCTTCTTCTTCGTTTTCTTCTTCCATACATTTCTGTGATTAATATAGCCTGAAGTTCGTAACGTACAGACTCCGTTCACACTGTGCTTCAAAGCTCTCGGTCATGAGGGGTGTGCTGAGTAGTTTTGGTTTTAATAACATTAATAGTTTTTAAACTGTTTAATTTATACAGCGCCTGTGTGCGGGACAGCGCTTTAACACAGACAGACATTTCTCCTGCATAAATACCACTATGCCTGCTAACTGCCTCAAAACCCCAAAATAAATACCCCTCTGACCTCTAAATTCCCCAAAGCCCGAATGACTGCTAATTGCCACAAAACCCCAAAATAAATATACCCATAAATGCTAAATGCTCCAAATCCAAAAATTAATACCCCCATAATCTCTAATTGCCTCAAACAGAAATATAAACACCACCCTGACTACCAATTTCACCAACGCCAAAAAAGAAATACCCCAAGACCTGTAATTGTCCCGACCACAAATATTAGCTTTGCTTTTTATTATTTCTTCTTTTTATAAATTTCCTTTTAAACTTTCTTTTCAGGCACTGTATATTTCCTTCAGAAAATGCAAATCTAGTTAAATCTTTTTTTTGTTACGTTATAAAAAACCGACCTGCTTTAACTGTTGTGATGAAGGAATTTCGAGAAGAAGGAAAATATTAGAGGCAGAAAAGAAGAACACAAAGAAAGAAGCAGAATGAGAGAGAGAGAGAGAGAGAGAGAGAGAGAGAGATGAAGGATCACTAACTCTGCTGTATTTACAGTAAATGGATTATTTATCTGTTATAAAGATCACACTACACTTTTTATAAGTACTGCACTTTATGTCTTTTCATTTCATTCACTTATTTCCTTCCTGTGCCATACTCTTATATATAACAGTGTCATTTTGTTGTATATCGTTTTGTATATTTTTACTGAGTTTTATCTGCATGATAAAGTCATTGATGAGACTTTAACAGCGTTATAAGAAGAGTGTTAGAGATTTAGTGCTGAACTCAGATCCTACACTCTCACACTCATTTGCTTTATAGATATAAAATATTCTGTTCTATAAAAATATCTCACTCACAAACAGGATTTATTTAATTAATTACATGGATTTATTGATGTTTGTATTCAGGAACAGAATATATAAATAATATATATAATATTTTATATATATTATTATTATTATTATTATTATTATAATATATAACTGCAGAGACTCTATACACTAATACAAAAATAGATTACAAATATAAAAACACGTTAAGTGTTAATTCAAGCTGCCGTGATGTAGTTTCAGTTCACACTGCTGGTAATGACCTGACTCTGTGTGTGTGTGTGTGTGTGTGTGTGTGTGTGTGTGACTTACGCTATAGTCTCCTGAATTATGAATGTTTGCCGTAGCTGTGTAACAGACAGTAGAGTGTACAGTGTCCAGTGTCCAGTCTAGCAGCTCTGATTCAAGAGATTTTAGACAAACTTACATCATCAGCAAAATTTCCAGCCCAACTACATCCCAAAACCCACAAAAAAAACTGACACCAGCTAAAAAAAAAAAATTGAGCATCAGAAAAAGCAGATTTACTGACTGATGTACTGACAATATCCTCTCCATGTTTATTATCCTTTCCCTCTCCCGATCTGTACAATACATCTTACAGTAGAAACGGTTCTGTACATCATACACACACCTTCTGCTCTATAAAATAAGATCATGGCAGCCGCACAATATTTTTATACTAGTGCAATTTAAAGCACAGCCCTGACAACCTTGTCACTAATGGCCCTGTCTGCTCCACCCCCGAGCATGGGGCAGCGTGATTCCTGCCCCAGTGGGCCGCTATTATGTTTGACCACTAGGTGCCTTAGTAACGCTATGGAGCTAAACGGGGCAGTGAGCGCGCTGCACCACATTTACACAACATCCACATCTATCTGTCTAAATTCTGGTGACTCAAAAGAGGAAATTAGTATTTAAATGGTAAAAGCTGGAGCTGTTCATAACTGACGCTGCAGAAGAGTCGTGACAGAACAGGAATGAAGTGATGGTGGGATCTCTGTTCCTGCGTCAGGCTGAGCTCTCCTCTTAGAGGCAGCGAGTTAGCTTTATTTTACTGGGTTTCAGTAACACACTCTCAGAGCTAACACACACTCAGAGCTAACACACACACTCAGAGCTAACACACACACTCAGAGCTAACACACACTCAGAGCTAACACACACACTCAGAGCTAACACACAC
>CM075006.1:16531-28373 GCA_037576675.1 Pangasius sanitwongsei
TGCACTTGGATGGGTTAAATGCAGAGCACAAATTCTGAGTATGGGTCACCATACTTGGCCACAAGTCACTTCACTTAATCACACACTCGCTGTAATCACACATTCTCTATAATCACACACTCGCTGTAATCACACACTCGCTATACTCACACACTCGCTATACTCACACACTCTGTAATCGCACACTCTGTATAATCACACACTCACTATAATCACACTCTCTATATTCATACACTCTCTATAATCACACTCACTATAATCACACACTCTATATTCACACACTCGCTGTGATCACACACTCGCTATAATCACACACTCGCTATAATCACACTCTCTATATTCATACACTCTCTATAATCACACTCACTATAATCACACACTCGCTGTACTCTCACACTCGCTGTACTCTCACACTCGCTGTAATCACACACTCGCTATAATCACACTCTCCATAATCACACTCTCCATAATCACACACTCTCTATAAATCACACAGTCACTATAATCACAGTCTCTATAATCACACAGTCACTATAATCACACACTCTCTATAATCACACACTCTCTATAATCACACACTCCCTATAATCACACACTCCCTATAATCACACACACTCTATAATCTCACACTCTCTATAATCACACATTCTCTATAATCACACATTCTCTATAATCACACAGTCGCCATAATCACACTCTCTATAATCACACACTCGCTATAATCACACACTCTCTATAATCACACACACTCTATAATCACACACTCTCTATAATCACACATTCTCTATAATCACACTGTCTATAATCACACACTCTCTGTAATCACACACTCTCTGTAATCACACACTCACTATAATCACACACACTCTATACTCACACACTCGCTATACTCACACACTCGCTATAATCACACACTCGCTATAATCACACACACGCTATAATCACACACACGCTATAATCACACACACGCTATAATCACACACTCTCTATAATCACACACTCTCTATAATCACACACTCTCTACAATCACAACTGTAACAGATCTGTAACTGAACTGTAACAGCTCTGTAGCTGAACTGTAACTAACATGCAACCAAACTGTAACTGACATGTAACCAAACTATAACCAAACTGTATCCGAACTGTAATGGACCTCTAACTCAACAATCATGAGATTGTAACTGGACAATAACCAGACTGTAACCAGACAGTAACTGACCTGTAATTGGACAATAAAGAGACTGTAGTGTAACCAAACTGTAACTGAACTCTAACTAGACAATATAGAAAATAATCAGACTGTAGCTGACCAGTAACCAGACAGTATTCGAACTGTAACTGGATAATAAAGAGACTGTATCTGAACTTTAACTGGAAAAAACCTGATTGTAACTGGACATTTACCAGACTGTGACTGACCTGTAACAGACTGCAACGTGTGTAAATGGTTTATTTCAAACATGCTAACTGAAGAGGAACCAGGCTCTATCAAATGCTGACTTTAGCTAATGCTAAACTTTTAATCTATTGCTAATCAGGTACCTTGATTCTAACCAGGTATTCTTTTATAGCTAATTAATCGGTTTATTACAGAAAACTAATGCTATAACAGGTCTAATGATAAACAGGTAGACGGGTGTGTTCAATCATCAGTTAGTCATCTGTTTATGTAGTGAAGATGTTTGGGACACACTTAATGCTACCACAAATATATACACATGCTAGCACAAACACATACTTTAACACTAACACACGCATACGCACACACACACACACACACACACACACACTCTGTTTCAGAGAGCCCTCTCTGTGCTGCCTTTCTCGTGTGTGTTTGTGTGGGAGAGAGATGGACTGCGACGGTGTTGATGGTGATGGACAGTACCAGCAGAAGAGAGTAGTTATCTGGGACATAGATTAGGTCTGTCATATCAAGGTTGTGTTTCAGATGATGGAGGAAGAGATGCTGGAAAGCCAGTCTGATATCTTCAGAGATTATTGGGAAGTGAGTGGAGGAGAATAGAAGTAAAGTTGTGTGTCATCAGTGTAGCAGTGTCAGAAGAAGCCATGAGAGCTAATCTCTGAGTCCTGAGATTTAGTACATAGAAAGGACAGGAGTGGAGTGAGAGTCGACCACTGAGGAACTCCAGTGATGAGACTGTGAGGTGAGGAACCTGAACCTCTGTATGCTATGTCGTAAGATCGATCCTGTAGGTACAATGAGAACCAGGTCAGAGCACAACTCCTGATGACCGGGTCAGTAAAGTTCCTAATACTAATGCCACTGTGTGTGTGTGTTTGCAGGAATCGAGCTGTGTCTGCCTGGCTGGCGTTTCTCCATGACGATGGTTGCTAACTTTGTGGTGTTAGCAGGGCAGTTGTTAATGCCGGGGCTTGCTGCAGTGTGCTCTGATTGGAAGATCCTGCAAGCCGTCATCATCTGCCCCCTGTTGCTAATGCTGTCATACATATGGTCAGACCACCTAACTGTCTGTCTCTCTGTCTGTCTTCCTATTCGTCTGTCTGTCCGTCTGCATGTTCGTCTGCATGTTCTCTCACCTGCCTGCTTCTCTTTCTGTCTCTTTATCTGTCTGCCTGTCTTTCATTCTCATGTGTGTTTCATGTGTTGTTTGTGTGAAATGTTATAAATGTCTGTGTGTGTGTGTGTGTGTGTGTGTGTGTGGTCAGGTTATTTCCAGAGTCTCTGCGCTGGTTGTTAGCGACGCAGCAGTACACTCGCGCCAAATGGCTTATCGAGCGCATTGCTAAGAAGAACAACACAAACGTGGACACGCATGAGCTTATCACAGGTACATAACCTCACCTGGACACATGTACACACCCTCACCTGGATACACACACACTCATCACAGATACACAACCTCACCTGGACACATGTACACACCCTCACCTGGATATACACAAGCTTGCAACAAGTACAGAACCTCGCCTGGACACATGCTAATCCTAAGAATAGGCTAAAATCCCAACAGTGCTTAAGCATCTGGTGCATGATCTTATCTCACCAACATGTAATGCTAATGAATGCCAATTACGCTAATGCTTAATAATATATTTATAACACTACTGCAGATTCTGTAACTGCATGTGTGTGTGTGTGTGTGTTTCAGAGCTGAACAGGGTTTTGGAGAAGCCACCGAAGAAGACATGTATAGTGAAGATGGTGGGCACGAGGAACCTGTGGAAGAACATTGTGGTCCTGTGTGTCAACTCGTAAATATCCTTCTATCTTCTACACACTCACAGTGGAAGGGAATTCTTTAGCTCCTAATACCCATAATGCACCTGATTACCCATAATGCAATTTTTTTTCTACACAGACAGGATATATTTAACATTGTCTCTTTCTCTCTCTCTCCAGGTTAACTGGTTATGGGATCCATCACTGTTTTGCACGCAGTATGATGGATCAGGATAGCGATCGCATCACCATGTTCAATAACTTCTATGCTGATTATTATACGATGGCGGGAATCGCTGTGGCAACGGGGCTTGCGCTGTGTCCAGCAGTGGGAATTATGGGACGTCGGGGGGGTTTACTAATGTTCATGATCATCACTGCACTGGCATCGCTGCTGCAGCTCGGCCTGCTCAACTGTGAGCACACACACACACACACAGACGTGCACACACACACAGAGGCATGTGTATACACACACACACACACACACGGAGGCATGTGTATACACACACACACACACACACACACAGAGGCATGTGTATACACACACACACACACACACAGAGGCATGTGTACACACACACACACACACAGACGTGGACACACACACACACAGAGGCATGTGTACACACACACACAGAGGCATGTGTATACACATACACACGCACACAGACGTGCACACACACACAGTGGCATGTGTATACACACACACAAGCACACAGATGTGTGCACACACACACAGGCATGTGTACACACACACACAGGCATGTGTACACACACACAGAGGCATGTGTACACACACACACAAGCACACAGACGTGCACACACACACACACAGAGGCATGTGTATACACACACAGAGGCATGTGTATACACACACAGAGGCATGTGTATACACACACACACACACACACACAAGCACACAGAGGCATGTGCACACACACACACAGAGGCATACGCACACACACAGAGGCATACCACACACACAGAGGCATACCACACACACACACAAGCACACAGACGTGCACACACACAGAAGCATGTGTACACACACACACACAAACATGCACATGCACACACACACACAGATGTGAGCACACACACACAGGGGCATGTGTATACACACACACACAGGCATGTGCACACACGTGCACACAGACACCCATGCGCACACACACACACACACACACACACACAGCAGGGTTCTCTGGGGTCACAGGTGCACTAGTGCGTTTGGATAAGGTGGGGAGAGAGCAGGAACCGGAGAATCAAGGAAGTAGAGAGAAACAAAACAAAGAAAAACAGGAAGCATTCATGACAGACAGATGAACAGAAACAGTATAAACAGGAAGAAATTAATTATGCATAACAATTATAAAGAACGAGTACCCTGCACACGCGCACACACGCGCACACACACGATATTGAGTGTTAATTATACACTACTGTGTTTGATCTGTGTGTGTCTGTGTGTTTCTTTCTTCTCTGGTGTGTTCCTGCCGGATTCAGTGATTGGAAAATATAGCGTCCAGCTTAAGATCGGTACGTCTCTCTCTCACACACACACACACACACACCTCCCTTTTATCTGTCCTTTTATTGTTCACTTGAGTGTTTATATCTTAGAACCAGTCTGTTCTAACAGTCAGGGAAAACACTCTGAGAACTTACACTTTCACCCCACCATGAGTGGGTACTATAGTTACAGCACCACGCTGCATTACTTAAGTTCTCAGGCTAAAAAGAACATTCTTTGTAGTGAAGATTCTGAGTTAAATGGGTTATGGGTTTAGGGTTTTGGGGTAGAACCTCCTTAGGGGTTTGGGGTAGAACCTCCTGGGTTAAGGTTCCAGGCTGTGGGTCCTCTGTTCCAGAGGGGATCATGTACATACAGTGAGGTCAATAATTTTTGGACATTGGCAAAAATATTTAGACATTGTCTGCCACAGTATATTGGAGTTGAAATTAAATAATGAATATTGACCAGAGTAAATACAGATGGTTTACCACAAGACGGACACCACTGGTAAGCCTCAAAAACAGGAAGACCACATTAGAGTTTACCAAAACCACCTGGAACAACATCATATGGACAGATGAGACAAAGATGAACTTGTATGCTTCAGAACTCATTGGACGGAGCTTCACCGTGCAGATGGACAATGGTCTTAAGCATACCTTAAAAGCAACCCAAGATTTATTTAAGGAAAAGAAGTGGAATGTTCTGGAAAGTCCGAGTCAATCACCTGAGCTGAATCCACCTGAGCTGCATTTCACCTGCTGAAGGTAAAACTGAAGACAAAACACCACGAGAACAAGAAGAAAGTGAAGACAGCTGCAGTAAAGACCTGGCAGAACATCAGCAGGGAGGAAACCTAGCGTCTGCGGATGTCTGTGGGTTCCAGAGTTCAGGCAGTCAGTGTCTGCAAAAGATTTGCAACCAAGTATTAGAAATTACAAGTTAATTTATGATTGTTAGTTTGTACAATTACTTTAGTTCCCTTAAAAGGGTGGACCGAATAAAAAGTGCTGTAACTCCTACATCGTTCACCCGATTTGGATGTAAATACCCTCAAATTAAACCCGAAAGTCCGCACTTTTTGTTCATATTCATTATTGCATTTCAACCCTAATGTACTGTGGTAGTGAGGCATATTAGTTTGGTTTCTTTCAGGCTAATCTTCATTTAACTGTCTCTCTCTATCTCTCTCTCTCTGTAGAGTCAGAAACTCTCACGTCAGACTTCCACGTGGCGTTCTCCATCATCGGCATGTTCTCCTCGCACGCTGTCAGTAATCTGAGCATCTTTTTCTGTGCCGAGATCACCCCCACTGTGATCAGGTGAGCTGGCCTGCACTGCACTCAGCATGCTGGAATATACCATCACTAGTGCACTGGAGGGGAACATTAATTCATTAATAAATTTGCTCTTGTGATATTTAGTAAGATTTGTTTTTATATTTTACATTCTGACTTTATATTCATAATCGTGAAGTCTAATATTAAATGTTTAAATGAAAAGTCAGCACAAACATAGGTTCTGAATAAACTCAGATCAGACCTAAATTTCTCTCTGTGTGGCTGCAGAATAAACGAACACAACATTTCATGTTTGTTTAAAAATATAAATAAATATTCTGTATTATATTTAACATGATGTTATTATCAGTAAACTACTTTGATCACTGCAGTATCAAATAAAATATTAAAAGAAAAAAACTCAAACTTAGAACAAACACACACCCCAGAGGCCGAAGCACAGGTCAGCTGATCTGTTCTGCAGTGTGTGTGTGTGTGTGTGTGTGTGTGTGTGTGTGTGTGTGTGTGGGGTGAGGGTGGTGGTGAGGTCAGAGCTCCCTCTACTGGTGTGTGTGTGCTTAGATTTTCAGTAGTTTACATGAATGTATACAATTATGGTCAGTTATTACTTTATCACCATTTTTCACTTGCCTTAAAAAAAGCTCTCTTTGGGTGTATAATTACTGACTGTATACAAGTATTTGATTGACAGCTGTATCACAACATCAGTCATTTTTGACACTTTGAACTGACTACATAAATAAATAGAGATGCACAAATTTAATACCTCATCAGGAGCAGAAAACTGCGGATCACTACAGATAAACACCAGATCTAGAGTAAATATAATTGTCGCCCAACACACAGTAAACATGTAAAATGAACTGCCTAATGTTCTGGTTTTTGCTGTAGAGCATCAACATGAAACACTTGTATGCATGTTCAATGCAGCACAGGTTAATTTATGGTTACCATAGCAACTCTGCAGCTTTCAATGCCTTTTTAATTTTCAATGCCTTGATCTGCTTAGTGGTGGAAGTGGACTCTAGGACAAAAACATATTTAGCTGTATAATACCACTGTATAACAATGTTACAGTTACACAAAATGACTAAATCAGTGACTCAAGTCTCCATATCTCTGTGTTGATCAGGGGAGGAGGTCTGGGTTTGGTGTTAGCGAGCGCCGGGTTTGGGATGCTAACGGCGCCCATCATGGAGCTGCACAATCAGAAAGGCTACTTCCTGCACCATGTGATCTTCGCCTGCTGCACGCTCATCTGCATCATCTGCATCCTGCTGCTCCCCGAGTCGCGCCACCAGCCCCTCCCAGAGTCTCTGTCCGAGGGCGAGGGCTACACCCGCCACCCCCTGCTGCCCCCCCACAAAAAACCTGCTGAACAGCTTCACCTGCTGCCCGGCCCCCACGGCCGCAACTATGCCAATGATGAGCATGCCAACGACCGCACTAATGACTACTCCAATGTCAGAGGCACGCCTCTGCGAGAGGTCGCTGTCTCTACTGTTGAGTCCACTGCCTCATCCACCATTGCCACTGATGATGACCCTGGCGAGGACCCTGGTGATGAACTTAATGCTGTGAGACTTCGTGTCCTCAGGCATCTCGACAACTCAATATCTACAACAACAGATTCACTTCCTGATCTCATTGTCAATGCCCCGCCCCCTGATGCCTCAGAAACCCCACCCATTCTTCAAAGTAGCCCCTCCCCAGTCACCCTAGACTGTGAAACCCCGCCCATAATGGACGATGTTGTCACCAAGTCTCCAGTATGTGCATCTGTGAACCTTCCTGAACTCGTAGCCCCACCCATTACAAATGTAACTCCACCCGCACTTTCATTCTGCCCGCCTCCATCCTCTTCCTCTCCTATAGACTCTGATCCTCTGCTGTCCCCACCTCCTCAGTCAGGCTCCACCCCTTCAGAGCCTCCTTCACCAGCCATTTTAGATGAAACTGTGAAACGGTCATTACCTCTGACTCTGACAGATCCAGTTCTCCCCTTTAAAGTGGACTCAACCATGTCCTCTCCCATAGACTCAGCTGTGGACTGTACCATCAACACTGCTAATGGGGGAGCGTCATCCTGATGGGCATCAACATGGTGGGAATGTTTCTCAAATCTTTTGCCTTTGGCTGCTTCTCTCGAGCTGCTGCAAAGGGATTTACTGACAAACAAAATTGAGGAGCTTGACACCACATGGGAGCTTTAAAGGGTCCTGACTGGAAGAAAAAGGTGTCAATCTAAATCACCATGGATAACACTGGAATCACTGCTGCTGAGTGACTGTGAAGTGAAAAACTCTGAGTAGTGAAACTTTAACATTTTACTGACTAATTAAGAGAAATGGCAGATGTGGAACCGGCCACAACCCTATTCACTGGAAACTAGTTTTAGTGTTCTTTTTATTAGTGTGCTTTGTAAAACAAAAAGTGCTAAATGAGACATGCCCAAAAGGGAATCTTTTCGTTAGCCAAAACAGCCGCTAAACAGTGTGTGTGTGTGTGTGTGTGTGTGTGTGTGTGTTTGTGTGTGTGTGCATGTGTAGTGCCAAGCCTGAAAGTCTCAAAACCATCAAACCTGATTTTAGACCCTATCCACTAAACACTAAATCACTAAGTCCTCAAGAGTGAAACACTGAGCCATAATCACTAAACCCTCAGGAGTGAAACACTGAGCCCTAATCACTAAACCCTCAGGAGTGAAACACTGAGCCCTAATCACTAAACCCTCAGAAGTAAACCACAGACTCATAATCACTAAACATTAAACTCTAGTCCCACATCTATAACCTTTAAATCACTAAGACTGACCAACAGTCCCTAAACCCTAACTCCTGGCTCTGTCCACTAAACCCTAAACCAGTGGTCATCAACTGGCCCATTAAAGTATTTCACTGGACTGGACCGAGTATTTGAAAAATACTGAAACAGAGCTGAAAAACATATGAAAACAGTTTGTAGTTTCAGTGACTCCAGTTTTCTTAACATGATCCATCGTGGCCTCTGTAGATCACCTGTTTCAGTTCATCCAATCACATGCATGTGTGTAAATTATTTAGCTGAAGAAGCTGATCAGACCTGAGAGGAGCTACAGAGAGAGACAGAGAGGTCAGGAACAGAAGAGTTTTATTTCATTTACTCTCTCCGCTCTGATTAGTGAAGCGATGACATGACTTGTTAAGAAAGTTCATGATGAAAACAGAATGTTTAAAGACGAACAGACAGAAACGTGCATTTATTCTCTTCAAGCTCCAGTGAGCATGTGGTTTTTACTTAATACAGGCCTCAGATATGAAGCTCACAGAACAAAGACAGGTTGTGTTTATTAACACTGGAATGTACAGGTCACTCCCACGGCTCTGTGTGGCACTTTTACTGCTTTAATTCATCCATCTTCAGTAATAACTTTATCTGCTCAGAGTCACGCTCGTAAAATACTAGTTTGTTGTATTTTGCGGTAAAGGTTTCTTAGAAATATTGTGGGCAGGGACAAACAGATATAAAAGAGTGGGAGTGAGTTTGAGTGGAATTTAAAAAACAATCACGCACACACACCTCTGTTTCAGAGCCCATGGCGTGAGTTTAAAGTGTTAACATGAAGCAACAGCGAGAAACAAATTCAAAGTGTCTTATTTATAGCCATTTACTAATCAGTAATGGTTCAGCGTTAAAAGGTCACTGTTGTTGTCAGTCGTGTCAGTTCCTGATCTGGATCTTTATAAAGGAGGAATTTTATGCAACTGGACCTGCACACATTTTAGTTAAGTAGCACTGGACTAAACTTTTAACCCCTGGCTCTGACCACTAAACCCTAACCGTACTCCCCTTTTGAGGGAGGAGGGGCACCTTAGTGAAACAGGACAAAGCCATGCTGTTTAGGTGACCTCTTCAGTGAATGAGCTTTAGAGCTGTACACACTACTGATGAAGAGATAGTGAATATTGGAGTAAGCCCTAACCCCTAACCCCTAACCACTTTGTTGAAAAGGAAGGGATGGTGTAATAAAACACAATGAGACTCCTAATGCAGGTCAAAGGTCAAACCCTGAGGAGTTTGTGTGTGTATGTTTGTGTGTGTGTGTGGCATCAGGATGTTTCTGTCCATGTAGCACTTTATCACCATGGCAACAGGGCATGTAAACATGTTGAAGAAGCTAAAGTGAACTGATGTAAACACACATGATGATGTAACACGTGTGATGATGTAAGACAAGTGTGTTGTGGCTTTTGATGGATTTTCTTTTTATAAGAATGTGTAAATATAAACACACACTGAGGGGGCGTGGCTACTGAGGAAGCAATAACGTATTTATTTACTGACATTTTACCGCCATGTGAAATGTTTATTTTATCTTTTGTAACAATGAACATTGGGACATGGATGGAATTCACCTCACAAATATTATAAATACTAAGATTAATATGTATAGTAATTAACGTATTTTTCCAGACTATAAGGTTTTTATTTGAAGTTGAGTCACATAAAATTTTAACACAGATTTAACATTAATTAGCTTTAACTATCTTGCTAGCAATCTTGGCTAATTAATTTAAGAACACAATTAAATAGTTTACCCAATAATAGCTAGCATGGTACCAAACTATCTAATATTAATCTAGATTTTTGAGAAACTCAAATAAGTTTTAAAAGTTGGTGGTGATGTCACAAGAATAAGTCTGTGATTGGCTGATTAGATTTGACGTAAGCTCTTTTTGACCCAGAAATGCCATTTATTCAGATATTCATGTGACTTTTCCAAAAAGAAAGTTTCTATTGATGCTTTTTATTCCGCACTGTCTCACCAATTCGGTCACCTGCCAATTTCCACCCACCAGCCAGCTCTTCTCTATGACATGAAAGCTACCAGCCACATAACACATGCTTCCTCTGAGACACGTGCAACCAGCCAAACGCATCTTTTCAAACTGCTGCTCATGCTGCATCAAGCATTACACACTCAGAGGGAAATGCTTTCTGCCCTCTTCCACATTCATGAGCTCACAGATGCCCACTGGCTAGTGTCGCTGTGATTGACAGAGGAGAGAGCGTATCCCCCTCCTACCCAGACAGAATGGACAATTTTGCTCCCTTGGCTTCTGGCCACAGATGGCTATGGCATCGTCAAGATTGCAATATTGATGTTCTTTTTCTTTTCTTTTACAAATCAGAGACACTTATAGTCAGGAAAAATACGCTAATTTGGAATTATTTTTGATTTATTGCATCACATCAAAGAACAGGAAGTGGAAAAAAATTATTTTTAATATGGTTTGAGTTGCTAAAATATCCTGAGTATTGTTTTAGCAGCAGGGAAATGAAGTATTGAAAATATATGATTAGACAATGTTTTTAGCCAAACTCACACGTGGTGTTTTTTTCCCCTCAGTGCCATGAGGACAGTGTTCATGCGTGTTCACATGTCAGACAGAATGTCATTAATAAAGAGCAAAATCGTGAAAAAAACACAGCAAACCTATTGTGCTGCGTGTAAGGAGTCAGTTATTAGCATGCCAAATATAGTTAGCATGGCGACAACATGCTGCAGGTAAGTGGTCTTTCTCTTCATGTTAGCACTGTTCACTGTTTGGTTTAAAGCACATAAAGAAAGAGAGCTGCAAGCAGAATTGTTTTTAAACCATCAGTCTGAGTCGAATGTGTTGAGTTAAATAGTGTTAAACTGAATGTTAGCATTTTAAACACATACAGTGTTCATTTTAAGCAGATTTACTCTAAAAGAAGAGATTCAATTCAATTCAGTTTTATTTGTATAGCGCTTTTAACAATGGACATTGTCACAAAGCAGCTTTACAGAAATAA
>CM075006.1:49817-63941 GCA_037576675.1 Pangasius sanitwongsei
AATTCCCGCACAAATGTATTTGCTTCATCTCAGATCAAATTATGAAATACATCAACAGACGCGAAAAAAGAAATCACTGGTTCAAACAGTCTGTATTTATTTTAGAGTTTAATTCCACAAACAGCGCTGCAGCGGCCGTCTCATCACTGATCTTATTCACACAGGGCTGTGTGACGCTCTAATATTCTGAGTCATAATGAGCTGCTGGTGAAGATAGTATCGGCTTCCAAATTATATTATTTTAATCCCGAAATTCAAACATTAAATGCTGTTTATAGAGTGTGAGCGGATAGAGCACACCTGCCGACTCAACACAGCAGCAACGAAGCGCGAGTAAATCATCATCTCGCCATCTTAAAATGCGCGTTTTATCGAAAGTTCACATGAATGACCATAAGACAGAATGTAAACATAGTCTCCTGCTTACTGATATTCATCATCTCACGTAACGACCCGTGTTTCAGCCGCGAGGAGACCCAACAGCATGGCATGCAGTATATTTCTCCTTAACTGTTATTTAATTTATGTCGAAATAAACATAATTCACTAAAATGGTTTTTAATCTTAGAGAGCTTTTTTTTTCTTAAAATAAAATCTGACACTCTGACTAGATTATTTCACAACGCTTAAATATTAGAAAAAAAATAACTAAAAAAATCACAAGCAACGGAAAAAAAGTGACTGAAATTGAACTGAAACACATGAAAGACACTGAAACTGAGAGACATTAATATATAGTTTAAACAGAGTTCTTAATGTTAATTTGAAGGAGAGCATGGTGTATTTGTATAAAGTTTAAAAAAAAAAAAAAAAAAGAAATTGAACTGATACTGGAATACATGAAATTCACTGATTCTGAAAGGCATTAATATATAGTTTTAAAACAGTTCTTAATGTCAGTTTGGAGAAGAGCATGACAAATTTTGAATCCCCCCCATGTGACCCATGTAAGGGGGGAATTCCCCCCAGTTTAAAAAATTAAATTCAGGCCCTGCCTACTCAGCAAGGAAAAAGGTCCCTTTCCAGAGCCTTTAAACTGACTATCCCTCAGGGGCAGAATGAACTTCCAACCTCAACCTGGACAGCAGAATCCGTCACTATCTTCAAAAAAAAAAAAAAAAGTTACACCGGCTCTTACACCTCTACTCTGTGCTCTTTGCTCCTCTAGCCCTCAATTAAAAATCTTGTATGATAGCACTACTTGTATTGTTCTCTGCTTGATATCACTTTGCTAGTATTTCCTCATTTGTAAGTCACTTTGGATAAAAGCATCTGCTGGATCCAGATCCACATCCAAAGGTGGTTATAACAAGTACTGAAACAAGGATGTGGATCTTTATGCCAACAAATGTAAGCGTTATTGTTTAATTAACTTTCAAGGGGGTGAATAGTTATGCATGGTACTGTATAAAATATATTTACTAACATTTTTGTACATAAAAACAAACAACTAAATAAATAAGTAAACAAAATAAAGAGCTAAACAAGAAAACAAATAAAGTGATCATTAAAATAATAATCTTTAACGTCTTTGTTTATGGGTTTGTAGTGTGATATTTAATTTTAATAAGACAGAGATGGTCATGGATTCTGCAACTACTATGATAAATAATCGCTATGGAAACCATTACATCCTGTGTGTTATAGTGATATAATTAACATATGTACTTGTGTGTAATATTAGTGACTCATTAATAACAGTAAGAATAGTCACTAAATCCTGGTGAGCGATAAATATTTGTTACTGTAATTATACAGTATGCAATTATATGTAATTATAATTAGATGTCAGAACACAGCCACAATTCAGATTCGCCTTAGTGCTGAGAATTATGTGTGTGTGTGTGTGTGCATACCCAGACAAGGGTCTGACATCATCATCACAGTCGTCTGTGGGGTCCATTGAGCTCCCATCTCCAACACACACACAAAGCAGTCCTGAAACACGCAAAGACACGCAGGGGATCTGGGGTCATACACAAGAGTGTAATGGCTGTGTAGTAATAACATTTTAACAGTGCATTGTAACAGTAAGGGTCTTTGAGAAATCTGGCTATTTAGCTGCATTCTTCCGTCCCTCAGTCCTGACCAGTCTCCTAACCCTTGCTGCTGAGAAGCAGGAAAATTGCCTTTATTGTCAATTCACCCACATACAGCTGGTACAGTACACAGTGAAATGAAACAACGTTCCTCCAGGACCATGGTACTACATAAAACACAGAACTAAATAAGACTACACACTACTACATAAATGCATGTGTGCAAACAAGACAAGACAGTACAATAATTACTAAACAGGACAACAGGCACAGTAAAGGACATTGCAGTGCCGACCAGTACACAGTTCGAGTTATAATAGGTAATAATAAGGTATGATAATATAATAATAAATTCTGCAAATAACATAAGATACTAGTTAGCAGCAAAAATGCAAGTGGTCAATACAGTATTTTGTTTATAGTGTTTTAGCTCAGCCTTTAACACAATCATCCCCCAGCAGCTAATAAACAAACTAAGACACCTGGGACTCAACTCCCCTCTCTGTAACTGGGTGCTGGACTTCTTGTCAGAAAGACCACAAAATGTACGGGTCGGCGGAAAAACATCTAAGACCGTCACACTAAGCACAAGCATATTTAACAGAATTCACTGTTTACATTTACTCAGATGTATATCCATTTAGATGTTTACAATATATTTTTCACTCTGTTTATTTATATCTATTTATTACAAGTACACTGCTGTTACCTTCACACAAAATCTGTTCTATATTGCACTGACTGCATTGACTGTAATCACTTGATAAGAGAGAAGAGAAACAGTATTTCGATGTATGTGTGCACATATGGTGGCATTGACAAAGAACCTTGAACCTTGAGCAGCAATTTAAGAGAGAACGGTGCAGAAATTGCAAAGGGAGTGGAATGGTGTTCAGTTCAGTATGTATGCGTGTCTGGGTTGGTGTCATTCTTTGAGCATTGAGGAGTCTGATGGTTTGGGGGAAGAAACTGTTGCACAGTCTGCTGTGAGGCCCGAATGCTTCGGTGCCATTTGCCAGACTGCAGGAGGGTGAAGAGTTTGTGAGAGGGGTGCATGGGGTCATCCACAATGCTGGTGGCTTTGCAGATGCAGCATGTGGTGTAAATGTACAGGGAAGAGAGACTCCAAAGATCTTCTCAGCTGTCCTCACTAGCTGCTGCAGGGCCTTGCTATCCGAGATGGTGCACCTTCCAAACCAGGCAGTGATGCAGCTGTTCAGGATGCTCTTGATAGTCCCTCTGTAGAATGTGGTGAGGATGGGGGGGGGTGGAAGATGAGCTTTCCTCAGCCTTTGCAGAAAGTAGAGACACTGCTGGGATTTCTTGGTAATGGAGCTGGTGTTGAGGGACCAGGTGAGCTTCTCCGCCATGTGAACCCCAAGGACTTTGGTGCTCTTGAGGATCTCCACAGAGGAGCTGCTGATGGTCAGTGGAGAGTGGCCGCTCCGTGCTCTCCTGAAATCAACAACCATCTCTTTTGTTTTGTCCACGTTCAGAGACAGGTTTTTGGCTCTGCACCAGTCCGTTAGCCGCTGGCTGCACCTCCTCACTGACTCATCGTTCTTGCTGACGAGATCCACCACATTCATATCATCAGTGAACTTAATGTGATTCGAGCCGTGCATTGCTACACAGTCGTGAGTCAACAGAGTGAACAGCAGTGGACTGAGCACACAGTCCTGGGGGGCCCCCAGTGCTCAGTGTGGTGATACTGAAGATGCTGCCCTGATCCGGACTGACTGAGGATCCAGTTGCAGAGGAAGGTGTTTCAGCCCCAGCCAGTGCTGAGGAATGACTGTGTTGAATGCTGAACTGGAATCTATGAACAGCATTTGAACATACATATCCTATATGTCCAGGTGGGTGAGATCCAGATGGAGGGTGGTGGTGATGGCATTGTCTGTTGAGCGTTTGGGGGTCCAGTGAGGGGGGCAGCAGGGTCTTGATGTGCCTCCTAATGAGCCTCTCGAAGCACTTCATGATGATGTGTGTGAGGGCAACGGGATGATAGTCATTGAGGCAGGACACTGAAGATTTCTTCGGCACGGGTACGATGGTGGTGGCCTCGAAGCACATTGGAACCATGGTGCTGCTCAGGGAGATGTTGAAGATGTCAGTGAGAACATCCACCAGCTGGTCTGCACATCCTCTGAGCAGTCTGCCAAGAATGTTGTCTAGTCCAGCAGCCTTCTGTGGGTCGACTCTGCGTAGAGTTTTCCTCACATCAGCCGTGGTAAGACAAAGCAGCTGGCTGTTGGGAGGAAGGGTGGTCTTCCTCACCGCCACAACGTTCTGCGCCTCAAACCAAGAGTAGTTGTTGTTCAGTCCATCTGGGAGGGAGGGATCACTGTCACAGGCAGGTGGTGATGTCCTGTAGTTGGTGATGGCCTGGATGCCCTGCCACATGCGCAGCACGTCGCTGCTGTCTTTGAAGTGGCTGTAGATTCTATGAAACGTGTGCACGCTTTGCCTCTCTGATGGCCCGGGACAGTTTGGCTCTTAGGGCTGCTTTGTCACCTGCTCTTAGGGCTGCTTTGTCACCTGCTCTGAAGGCAGAGTCTCAGGTCCTCAGCAGCTACACGGCTTCTGGTTGGAGTGTGTAGTGATGGTCTTGGAGACAGTGACCTCGTCAATGTACTTGCTGATGTAGCTGGTCACTGATGCAGTGTATTCCTCCAAGTTGGTGGAGTCGCCATCGTCTCCCGCGCCGCATAGTTCCCACCACCACGTTTCACCGTAGGGATGGTGTTAGTCAGTTGATTAGCAGTACCCGGTTTTCTCCAAATGTAGCCCTTGGAGTTCAGCCCAAAGTGTTTACTCTCATTTTATTTAATCAGACCAGAGAAGCTTTTTCCTCATGCACTCAGGGTCCTTTAAGTTCTTGCCATATGCTTTTTACTCAGGAGGGGCTTCTGTCTCACCACTCTATCATAAAGGCCTGATTAAGTATTTATGAGATGGTTGTCCTTCTGGCAGGTTCTCCCATCTCTGTCAAAGACTTCTGAAGCTCTGTTAGAATGGACATTGGATTCTTGGACTCCTTCCTGTCCAATTTACTTTTAACCAGCTACTGAGTTTCAGCTCTAGTAAGAGTCCAGGTAGTTCCAAACTTCTTCCATTTCACATTGATGGAGCTCACTGTGCTCCTGGGAATATTCAAAACTATAGAAACGGTTTTATTCCCTCAACCTATCCTACAGTTGCCTCCAAAAGTATTGGAACAGCAAGGCCAAGCCATGACACTCATGAGCAGATCCTTTCTTTCTCCACACTTTGGCCTTTCCATCACGTTGGTAAAGGTTAATCTTGGCTCCAGAACTTTTGTGTCTCATCTCTGTATTTCTTCCTGACCTTCCGATTCTTACTGCTGAGTGGTTTGCATCTTACATCTTGAACTCAAACCCATGTCTTCAGTGTATAGCAAAAACAAAAGTTCCAATAATTTCAGAGGGCAATGTATGTCTCCATACAGTTTGAAGGTGGAGGTCTACAGAGAGCTCCTTGGACTTAATGGCTTGGATTTTGTGAGACCTTATACACAGAGGTGTGTGCCTTTCTACATCATGTCCAATCAGGTGAATTTGACAGAGATGGAATCAACTCAAGTCCTAGAGACATCAAGATAATCAAAGACAGCAGGACTCACCTGAGCTCAGTTTGGGTTGATTTTAACCAAGGGTCTGAATATTTTCTAAATGAGAGATTTTGTATAAATTACCAAAATTTCTAAAAAACATGTATCTGTCTGCCTGTTTTTAATGTCTATATGCCATACTGTTATTAACACTTGCGCATGCGCACTGATGGCCGTTTTCTGGGCGTGTGCGCTAACACTAATGCTAACCTCAGGTAAAGCAGCAGCAGGTAACACTCACCTGGAGGTGGTTAGCTTAGCATCCTGTTTATAAGCACAGCCACAGTGTGTCGCAGCTAATCTAGTTTAGTTATAGCTGTTCTTTTAGCAACGCGCGAACCGGACAGGTGGACCTGATGCCAGCTGAGACTGGCACTGATTACAACCGGAAACAGGAAACACGACGATGACCTAATGCCATCGCCACCGAATGCTAACTGGGCTAAAGCAAGTTCACAATCACAGAGCAGTCACTGACATTTAGCAGGACAGGTTTTATACTTAACACTGATTAACTCGAGCGCTAAACCTCATACAGCTGCCATACATTAGCGCCCTAAGATAAGCTAATTTAAGTGACCGCTGCTAATCCGTTAGCATTAGTAACCAGGTGTATTCCTCACCTTCAGTTTCTCCGTGAACCTGGAGTGCTGTATTTGATCATATCCACATAAACACGCTGAAGTAAAGATTTTTAAATAAGTAGACTATTTATATTATTTTCATATTTTATTTATTTCTGTTAATCCGCGAGCTGCAGGTGTTTACACGCCGTCAAACAGGTCGGTTTGAAATACTTCAGCGTTTCCTCATAAACACTAATCCCGACTCTCATTGGAGCAACCGTCTCCAGGCAACCAGGATACGGCTTCCCGATTGGCTCACAACCCACCACGTGACACGCGAACACGCAGGTGTTTAAGCAGGAAGCCGCTCCACTTCTTTCAAAGTAGTGTCCAAAATCCGACAGTGCTCACTACATAGGGCGCTACTTTTAGGGAATCCTTAATTACACGCATTATACATTATAATACAATACACACACACACACACACGTATATATATATGGATGTGAGCGTTTCTGTAACTACAGCTAAGTGCAAAAGTTTTTACACCCTCACTGCAGCATGATGAAACACGTTTTATATGTTCAGTTTCTCAGATGTTCCCGTTTTCCCCCAAGCAACTAAAATAAACAGTTAATAAAGTCAATATATGAATAATAAAACAATTAAACTGATCTTTCTGAAGGAGAAATTTTATTCCACTTTATTTTTCTACTGCATCAGTTTCTTCTGTAAAGTCAAACACATGAATAGAGCAGTTGAAAGGGGTGTAAACTTTTGAGCATTTTGATAAAACTGTTTGCCGAGTGAGGCTTACCAAGAGATAATGTAGTGTTTAGTATTAATGTTAGCCTTAAAGAACAAAATCATTGTCTCATCTATAAAAAATAAATCAGAAATGATTCCTACCTCAATTTAAACGAGAAAAATAAGAACATAATACCCACAATGCACTGCAGCAGGCTTCTGTAAAAACCTAGCAGGTACAGAATACCCACAATGCACTGCACTGTTACTCAGTTGAGTATGAGGACTTTACTTTTATATTTTTCTTTAATACAGTGAACATAATTTGAGTGAAGTTAACTATTTATAAAGCACATTTTAAAACAACTTTTGTTGACCATCGTGTTACACGAACTATATACAACTCTAAGGACAAAAAGAAGCAGCTCAAAGATGAATCTGTGCAGTTAAGATACAAACAGACGTACAGAGAGAAGAAAAGTCCTTCATCAGCAGTGCAAGCAATGTGCTTCTGAGGCTGTAGGAGGTAAAATGTCCTGTTTCTCTTGAAACTATTTTGTCTTATGGTTAATTTTTTGCTACATCTAGACCTGTACTGAAGCACACTGCAGTAATTAACATTAAATTAATTAGAATTATTTAGCATGAGCATCTGTGTCTGTCCCCGGTGCTGGAGCGTCTCTGTACTCAGCCATAAACTTCTGCAGATCAGAGAACACCTCTCCATCCTGCTGCTGCTTCTGCACACAGACACAGACACACACACACACACACACACACACACCCACACACACGAGCTGATGAGGAAACTGAGAGAAACAGCAGCAGAAGCTGGGTAGTGTGTCTCACCTTAATGAGTTCGTAGGTGTCTGTGATGATGGCGATGAAAAGGCTGAGCACAATGTAGGTAAAGATGGAGACAAAGCTGTAGATGTAGAATCTGCTGAAGATCCATAATAGGGTGCTTCTCTCTCTCAGCTTGGTGAAGGTGGAGTAGATCTCATCTCCATTAATCATGGACAGTAAACAGTACGCTGCCGTGTGGAAGGACCGGAACTGTGATACATCACACAGACACACACACACACACACACACACACAGGCTTTAATAATCTCAAAATAACCTCTCCAAATATGGCCCTAATTATGTATAATGTAAGTATGTGTAAATATGATTTATGTGAGTATGAATGTATGTTATGATATATTATGATGTACAAGGATGTAACAACACTGACGTTCTCATGGTGAGGTCCGAGGACAATCCATCCACAGAAACAGTAGCTGAGATAAATCATCACTGCACAGAGGGAGAACCGCAGAGCACTGGGTAACGCTGCCCTCATGGTGAGGATCAGGATCTACACACACACACACACACACACACACACACACACACAAGGATTTGCGTGAGGATGTGCAGATGTGTATGAATGTGTGTCTGATGATGCATGTGAGGATGAGTGTGTGTGTGTATATTATGGGATAGATCGTACGTTATATTTCTGAAAAAATCCGAGGTAACGTAGAACTCCAATCCACGCCAACAGAGTTGCCGTCCCCAACAGAATACTGCATACAGTGTAATTAGACAGCGCCTACACACACACACACACGGATTCATACATAGAGAATAAGGTGTGTGATTTGCGATGTGCTTACTGTGATATATATATATATATATATATATATATATATATATATAGAGAGAGAGAGAGATACTGTATGTGTGTGTTGGTGTGTGTGTGTTACCTTGCTCAGTATGCAGATCTTCAGTAATGATGCAGTAACTGTGAGGGTGTCACTGATGATGATTAAAATGTTCCAGCCATTAATGATCTCCATTCTCTCAGCTGATGATAACGACTTCCCTCGTTTAACACTTACAAATTCAGCATACTCCTAATGAACCAAACCACTCATCATTTACACTTGTTTAATTAATTTAATTAACTGTATTAATTGTATATCTGCATCAATGGCCATAATCAAGAACCTTTAGGGTTCTATTTAGAACCATGATATTTTACTGTTCCATCAGCATGGTGTCTGAGTGGGGCCTTACTGTACATGTCTCTTCAGCACAACACTCCCATTTCCTGCCCTGTCCCTCATGTATATATCTTCCTTGATACATGTATATATCAAGGAAGCTGGATCTCCTGGTATAATCAAACAACTACCCAATTTCACTGTCTGTGTTTGAGAAGAAGAGGAAGAGATGACTGAAAGACAATGAAGGAACTCTGTGAACTCTGAATTCCTTAATGGCACAGCATAATTCAAAGCTTTCATCATACATGTTCTCCATGACGTGAAACAGTTTCATGTGTGGATTACACTCAATGCCTCTATTGACTACTAGAGGGAGACATTGCTTGCCAAAGATCTATCAGGATTGAGTGGCTCATTAGCCAAAGTCTATTTAAACCCTGCATGTGGCACTGTGCTTCACTCAGTTAGTGGTTGTGTGTCATATTAATATCACAGGTTGACACTATTATTTCTAATAATGGCATTCAATGGGAGAGAAAATTCTGAAACATAAGTGATAAAGGGCAGGTTTGTCACTCACCATTATCCAGGGACATTCAACATCATATTAATGAGAAATCCAGTGTAGAATTATTGGAGATATTAGGCTCCTGAGTGGCGCAACAGAAAGGCATTCACTCTTCTCATTCACTGGCTTCTCGTTGGTAGATGTCATATGCTGGCTGGTGGGTGGGAATTGCAGGTGACCAAACCTGGAAATTGGGGAAGCTCTCATAACCTGTGAAAGTCTCTGAGATCTATGCTCAGAACCACATTTCCCAGAACCACAGCTACCAGTTGAGTGAGCCACAACTCTGGCTCACTCCTCAAGGTGAGTCCTTCTAGTTTTTTTTTTTTAATCAGCCATTCTTTCTAATTGTCTCATGAGGTCTCTCTCTTCTTTCAGAGCTGATCAATTCTGGAGCAGTGGGGAATTTCATCGACCCAGCCCTTGTCAAGAAGCTCAATCTTCCCACTCAATCACTACAGCATCCGCTGCACATCCAGGCTCTGGATGAGGGGACCCATATGAAATGGAACTGTTACCAAACCCCTATGCACCAAAGCCATCATGCTACAGGTCAGTGCCGTCCATCAAGAACCACCACCTTCCTTGTCACAGTAAACACAAAACATCCCATTGTTCTTTGATTCCCTGGAAGCACCTCCATGACTCTCAGATTTCATGGGCTGGCAAGGAAATCGGGGGCAGTCGTGACCTAATGGTTAGAGTGTCGGACTTGTAACCCGAAGGTGAATCTGAAGGTCGTGGGTTTGAGTCTCAGGTCCGGCAGGGATTGTAGGTGGGGGGAGTGAATGACCAGCGCTCTCCTCCACCCTCAATACCACGACTGAGGTGAGACCCTTGAGCAAGGCACCGAACCCCCAACTGCTCCCCACGCGCCGCAGCAAAAAAGGCTGCCCACTGCTGTGTGTTCACGGTGTGTGTGTGTGTGTGTGTGTGTGTGTGTGTGTGTGTTCACTAGTGTGTGTGTGTGCACTTGGATGGGTTAAATGCAGAGCACAAATTCCGAGTATGGGTAACCATACTTGGCTACACGTCACTTCACTGGTCCTCGCATTGTTTTGCTCACTGTCTCCATGCTCCACATGTCCTAACTGCCTCAACCTCTGTGGAAAGCCCTGAACCCAGGTCACATGTGTGTATCCCATCTCAAACCCAAAGTTCAAAGAGGTGTTCAGCAAGACCAAAGCCAGAGGCCTGCCACCTCATCATCCCTATAACTGTGCAATCAAGCTAATGGGACCACACCTCCACATAACTGCACATACCCTCTCTCCATGGCCAAAAACAAAGCTACAGAGGAGTACATCGAGGAGGCACTTAAAGTGTAGATCCACCCCTCCACATCTCCTGCCTCCACTGGCTTCTTCTTCATGGAAAAAAAGGGGACAGACTCCAACCATACATAGACTACAGAGGGCTCAACCAAATCACATTCAAATATCAGTATCCTCTTCCTTTAGTCCCTTTTCACTTTAGTCCCTGAGTCACTTTTCTTTGCCCAACATCTCTTCTTTTCAATTCATGTTGTCATATCCACCAGGTTATAAGAACACCAAAGTCCTGTCACGCACCCCCAAAAAACCTAGGAACAAGCTCATTCTGCCGTCATCCTGCTTTGGGGGTTCAATCACATATACCAGGAGATTGCACATACCCCCACACAACAAATACCAGCGTCCTCTCCTATAGGGAAGAAATTTGTACCATCCACCCTAAGAGACAAACTCATCATTTGGTTGCACACAACCCCTGCAACTTGACATCCAGGCACTCAAAAAATGCACCAACATCTGCAGAGTAAGTTCTGGTAGCCCAACATGTTGACAGACATAAATGAATTAATTTCTTCATGCTCAGCCTGTGCTCACACCAAGGTCCCAAGAACAAACCCTGACTGCAGGTAAACTCGTCCCCTTACTCACGTCATAATGACCATGGTCCCACCTGGTGGTCAACTTCATCACCGACCTCCCTGAATACCTGACCCACATCATCATTATCGTTATCACTGACCGGTTTTTAAGTCACTGCTCCTCATTTCCCTGCCCAATCTGCCAACTGCCTTTGAAACTGTCAAGCTCATTTTCACACGTGTTTTAATACTTCGGCATCCCAGAGGACATTGTGAGTGACAGGGTACCCAATTCACATCCAGAGTGTGGAGTAGCTTCATGGAAAAGCTGGCAGTTTCTGTCAGTATGACCTCCGGCTATCATCCTCAAGCTAATAGGCAGGTGGAGTGAGTGAACCAAGAGATTCCTAAGAACATTCTGTGCTGAGAACCAACAGGACTGGGCTCGGTTTCTTCCCTGGGCCAAATATGCCAGGAATTCCCTACGTCACTCTGTCACTTAGTTAAGCCCATTCTATTTTATGCTTGGGTAACAACTACCCCTGTTCCCATGGAACACACACCAGCACCTAGAACAGATGGCATGAACAACCAAGGAGTTTGCAGATCAACGCAGAGGAGAGACACCACAGTACAAACTGGGCGATTGAGTGTGGCTGTCCACTAAGGACATCAGAAACAACCAGGGCTGCAAAAAGCTGAATTCCCATTACACTGGCCCATTTAGGAAGGAGGTGGATGTACTCTCAGAATGGTGCATCGTCAACAATTTGGCACTCAACACCTCCAAAACAAAGGAGCTCATTATCAATTTTCAGAAACAGAAGGAAGAACCAGTCCCCCTGTACATTGGAGGAGAAATGGTGGAGAGGGTGACCACCTTTAAATTTCTTGGCACTCACATTTCTCATTACCTCACATGGACTGCAAACACAACATCCCTGGTAAAGAAAGCACAGCAACGGCTGTGATTTTTGAGGACGCTGAGGAAAACTAACCTGACACATGCTGGATGCACGGTGGCTGATAAAAAAAACTCGGCACAGAAAATCATCGGTGCACAGCTGCCATCTCTTGAGGACATCTACAGTACCAGATGTATACGACGGGTCAGAAATATAATAAAGGACACTTCACACCCCGGTAATCACCTTTTCACTCTGCTACACTCTGGAAGACGCTATCGGTCCCTTAAGACACGCACTTCCAGATTCTTGAACAGTTTTTATCCACATGCCATCAAAGAACTGAACTTAATTAACTAATATTTCTCAGCACACAAGATTCAGGGTTGATTGAGTAATAACAAAGGGCTTCCTCAATATTTTTAATTTATTAACGTTTAATTTCTGCCTTAATCTCTGTACATTTCTGCTTGCTGCACTTTACCATGCCATTTGTTCACATTTGTTGGCATTGTTTGCTGTACATGCCTAGTTTTGCACTATTTGCTGTACATATTCTTTACTTATTGCACTGTTTTGATGTGTGTGCACGTGTTCACTTTTTGTACTGGGAGCCAAAAATTTTCGTTGTACATATGTACAATGACAATAAAGACATTCTAATTCTAATTCTAAGATCCTGTGTCCAATCAATGAGGTCACATACAAACAGGATTTACCACATCACTTCAGATTAGCTGTTTCGTTTTTCTGTCATTTCAGAACAGAACTCCAAACTCCATTTCCCAGAACACAATGAGGCCCACAAACATGGCTGCCATGGACTATGATTCCCATCACTCACCTGCATTGTCATGTTCACAGTCGCCAGATTACTGATTACAGACACCTGGACTCAATCATCACTCACCACTATATAAGCACACACAAAACTCTAAATTATTGTGAAGTAATGCTCATTGTATTCCTGCCTGACATCCAAGCCTTATCTTTATAATCCCATATTAATTATAAAGAATAATATGTAAGTCGTTCAGGGTGGGGTTTTCTTTTGAATAAATAGTTTGCTCAAAACTGAAATGCCTACAGAGTCTCAATACTCCAAATATAGTTTCTCATATGACACATGTAACGTGTCTGAAATTTATTAAGCTTTGCACAGGAGCTATGACAGTAGTTCAGTACTGTAGTATACAGTAGTTCATTTGACAGTATAATTTAATGAATAGAAAATTCTGAAAAGCCTCTCATATTGTTCACTGTTTAGTAGTGTTGTGTTCCATTGCCCTGGACAGTCTCTTTATATTTTACAGCAATAAAACTAAAATATTTTGAACATAACAAAGCATCTTAAAATGTTTATTTCTCTTTCATAGAGGAATAAGGCTGTTAATTATGTGAACATCATTTCTGTGATATAAAATGTTTTTGTAATAAGGTTGTGACTCACGGTGACGAGGCGCATGCCGGCGCTGACTGAGCGTGTGCAGAGTGCCAGAGAGAGCAAACACACGACAATGACCAGCAAATCAAACAGCACCATCAACAGGAAGTGACTCACTGCATCTGCACAAACAAATGATTTATTACTCATCAGCATCTTTATTACTGTACTTAATACTTAATACTTGACGATAAAGCTAAAATATTGCACATTTAAACTTTATAGTTTAGAGTACATCAGTAGTGTATGAATACATATTTAAATTCAATATATACACACACACACACACACACACACATATACACAGTCAGGTCCGGAAGTATTTGGACAATGACAGAGTTTTTGTGATTTTGCCTTTATACTCCACCACAATG
>CM075006.1:64041-75495 GCA_037576675.1 Pangasius sanitwongsei
TCTTAGGTACAGGGGCAGGTCTGGAGGGTTCACAGGCATAGAGTGTTGTGGTGAACTGGGATGTTTGGATGCTGTCGTCCCCCCACTCTCACGCGTTCACTCAGGTTTGTGGACGGTGGAGTGGCTGAATGCTTTATGTCCCAGGACACCTTCATGTCTTGCCGGAGTCCCTGCTTGCATTCTGCATGCAATGTACATATTTTCTTTAATAATTATGTGACAATTACCTGTCTCTCTCTCACCCTCCCTCTCTCTCCCCTTCTCTCTCTCTCTCTCGAGCTACACATGCTACTCTGATTATGCCCACTTCTGCTCACCGGACCTGTCTGATCCATCCTGATACCTTACTTCTGCTTGGAGTTCTCATCACTTGGAAATCACCTGCTGCTGCTGAGGATGGCCCTAAATGCACAGCCTAAAGATACATGAGTTTACTGTGGATGGTACCACTTAGAAACCTTGAAGATGGCTTAGGACTATAATTGATATGAACAGTTTTATTACAATGTCTTAGGACTACAATTGCTATGATAGCTTAGGACTACAATTCCCACAAACAGTTTTGTACTCAAGTCTCCATCAGTGAACAGTTGATTACTTTAACAAAATAGACATCATTTGTAAACTATTATGAATGTTGTGGTTACACAATTGCACTTTTTGACCATATAGTACACAGTTATAGAAGGAAATTATTTATAATCGCACTATCCGGTGTCACCCAGATGAGGATGGGTTCCTTTTTGAGTCTGGTTCCTCTCAAGGTTTCTTCCTCATATCGTCTCAGGGAGCTTTTCCTCACCACCGTCACCTCTGGCTCTCTCATTAGGGATAAATTTATAAATTTAAAATGTATATCCTGAATTTATATATTTCTGTAAAGCTGCTTTGTGACAATGTCCATTGTTAAAAGCACTATACAAATACATTTGTGTATATATATATGTACGTATATGAAATTGTGTGCCCTTGAGGCAGCTGAATAATGGATCTGGTGTTATATTCAATTTTACTTAAGTGAATTAGTGACGTGACTCACTGGATCCGGAGACATTTGTATGTGCACACACACTGACGTGAGCACCGCTGTGCAGAGACACTTTAATCCGGCCGCTGTGAGCACTGTTATCAAACACCACCTGCAGTACAAAAACATCTGTAAATAAAACATAATATCTGTAAATAGAAACAACATCTGCTAATAAAACACATCTGTTAATAGAACACATCTGTTAACACAACACAACATCTGTATATATAACAACTCTGAAGTGTATTAAACTGGACATCAGGGAAAATCCTGTAACTCTGCAGCGGTTTGTCTGGAGCATGACTAAGTATCGTTGTAGGTCAGTGACACAATAGCATAAAACCCCACACATAGGACTCTGGCTAGAAGTGGAGATTTTACAGTCAAAAGCTGCTGAGTCTGTCTGTGGAAAAAGGGAAGCATTTCTCTCTTTTCGTAATGCAGGAAATTATTCTGAAGTTATTTAATAAAAGGCACACAAAATGTATCTGTCTGCCTGACTGACTACACATACTGTACATAAATCACGTGATTGCGTGTAGACTTACCTAGGAGGCCCGGATTCCTTTAAAAATACATTACAAAAGCTGCAATTAAATGTTTACCAACGTGTCTATATTATTCAGAAGTCTTGGTGGAATATAATATTTCAGCAAATCAAACGATCAGATATCTCACTGCAATATCTTGCCGTTCATTCATTTAAAGCAAATTGTTTCTGGTGGACTGCACAGTCTGTGCGAGAATGCCCTTTGAAGCCCTGACACAGCACTGATAGACACTCAGTGAAGCAGTGTGTCTCTGGGATCCAGTGGCAGATTTAATTACACTGTGTTTTAAGTGTTACAACAGGCTTCTAACACATCATTTGAAGTCCTGTCTGGACACATGGCTTCACTGGGAGTGAAGTAGACACACACACACACACACACACACACACACACGTGTGCACTTGCCGTGACACTGAAGTTGTAGCAATCGGGTAATTCATCATGGCGAACAGTCTGCAGATTAATGGCCTTAATCTTCATGTGGACATCCAGAGATAAAAGTCTGTGAAATAGATTAAAACAACAGACAATAGGGGTGTGATGATAATTTCAGATATATTGTTATGACGGTGTTGCCCCTGGGGCTTAGCTCATAAACATTCAGCCTCTCATTTTACATTGTTACTGATTCTCTCAAAATGACCCCACCTCCTGTCCCACCCCATGGTACAGTCCACTTCCTGTCTGCTGCTGAGACATGCACTGAAGCGGGTCATTGTATTATTTATTCCAGCTTTGTCCCCAGATTTTTCATCACCCTAATAATTGTTGGTACCTTTGTGTTGTCTAGTCTATGTATACACACACACACACACACACACACACATACATATATATATATATATATATATAGTGAATACACAAGTTTGCAAACATTTAATTAAAAAAATATACCTTTTAAAATCCAGAACAAAATCTGTGATGTTGAATGGCTTTGTGGAATAAATATAAACGCACTCTGTGAAAAATAATGATGTCAATATGTAGAATTTAAATGAGAACAGGACAATTATTATAATAATAACACTTCATCCTGTAGGTGTGTGATTACCTGTCTGCACATTTGGACTGATGGTAAAGGTCTCATTTTCAGGTGAGATTTTTTTTTGTGTGTAAAATCGCTGGCAGAGAGTGAGGGGAGTGTCAGTGCCGTTGACCCTCTGAAACGCATGATTCCCCACGGTCACACTCCGCAGGGTCAGATACTGCTCAAAACACAGAATATATATAACTTGTTCAAGACATAACAAAATAAAAGAGGCAAAGTGTTTGAAAAACGAAAATTTTAGGCATCGGCGTGCACTCATGTATACAGGCAGTTTGAGTCCCCACCAATCACATTCTGCTGACTGTTAAAAGGTTGTGTTTACAAGCAAAGATTTTCCTCATTGCAAAAACTGGACAGACTGTATACAATCTACTTTTATTTGCAGGTTATATGATGGTGGGCAGGGTTTATAATCCACATTACAGTAACAAAAAGGAATGCGGGAGTCCAGTCAATGCAAGATATGTTTTATTGCGACACAAAGGGCATTGGTCTGTGCTGATGGAACACCCAGCTTTTTTGTGTTTCTGAAACAGTTGAGGTTAGAATCCAAACTGAGTGGGGAAATGGGGGACGTGTGTGGACCAGCTGCCTGTGGTGATGTCTAGCTTGCTCAGCCCACAGGATATGCCTATGTTTGATTAGAGTTATTTCTGAGTTCAGGACAATTTGATTTATGGTCTTGTAATGAAATCCAGGAGACAGTAATGCCCTGAGGATCAATTCCCAGAACCAGGAAACAGATTGATCTGAGACGTTGCATTACCATGCGAGTCTTCTAATTAAACATCAGGATATTTGGAATCAGGGTGATTTTGAACAGGGTTTTTTGGTCAGAATGTTGAAAATTGCTGCTTTAGTGCTAAGGTTATGAATGAAGTGTTGATAAACTTGTCACAAAATGGTTTGTAGCAGTTTTACATCAGAGAAAACGGGCTGTAGCTGAACTCGCACTGGATGGTGTCTGAATGTCACAAAAATCTTCCAGATCTTGTCTCTTTCTCAGATCATGACCAGGATGAGCTTAAAACATTGTGGACATCAACAAAAGTGGCTACCAGTTACAGTAGTCTGGTAGGCAGTGCTGAATAAATAAAAGAGTGTGTGTGTTTTACCCTCATGATGATATAATTGATGTGTTCGTGGACTTCCTGTTTCGTGTAAACTGCATAAATTCCTTTTCGCTCCTGATAATTTTTCAGGAAAAGATGTTTAAAGGAAGTGAGGTTTTCCTCTCTGAAGACAACGGTCATTTCATTACTGAGTCCAAACCATGCAAACTATTAACAATAAACACAAACACACATTAACAAAGTCAATAAACACACAAACAAAGACAATAAAGACAAACACACATTAACAAAGACAATAAACACAAACACACATTAACAAAGACAAACACAAAAAGACAAACACACAAACACTAACAAAGACAATAAAGACAAACACACATTAACAAGGACAATAAAGACAAACACACATTAACAAAGACAATAAACACACAAACACATTAACAAAGACAATAAAGACAAACACACATTAACAAAGACAATAAACACAAACACATTAACAAAGACAATAAACAATATTAAATATTAGTTTATTATGTAAATATTACACTAATAAATATTAGATTGTTTATGTAAATATATTAAATATTATACTGTTTATATAAATATAATGATATTAAAAAACATCAAATCTTTTTATTTAAATGTTTTTTAAATTTAATTTCAAAACACACACACACTGGTGTTTTTCCTACCTGGCCGGTGATGATAGCGATTTTGATGAGCTGTAATGTGAGTTTCCATGGTTTGCGTGCTCGAGTGCGATATTTCTCACACGGACTCATAAAGAAATATTTTAATTTTCTCCTGAGCTCAAACTCTGAATTATTACCGCTCACTACACACTCAGACGCCATCGTAACTACCCTGTGTGCGTGTGAATGTTAGAGGAACTGAAACATCAATAATGAACTCAAACCTCAAACTGGCAAAACCTGACACACACACACACACACACACACACACACAGATGTAAAGATACAATTCAGAACAGAATCTCTCTCTCTTTCTCTCCCACTGTCTCTTACACTGAATTAATGTAAATATTGTAAATAACTCATCTTGAATAAATATATATTTTTACATGTTTATTAGTCATTATAGTTTATTTATTTATTATTAATAAATATTTATTTATTTATTATAGTTATAAGCCATTATACACTGGTCATGTTTGATCAAGACTGGTCAAAATCTAAAATGCTGATGTCATATTAAAATGTGTTTCATATGAAATTTAATTTCATAAAAAATGATATATTATATATAAATTTATATATATAGTAAAAGTGTAAAAAGCTAAGTGTAACAACAAAAGTCAGGAAGAAAAAATGCTCTAATGGCTCCAACAAATATACATCAATGACAGAACCCTTTAGTACCTAATATTTAAAAAGTTGCATTATGATTATAAATTTATAATCTGTGCTGTAATTTTAAGGAGGTCTGAGGATATTTTTACAGTAAAATGTGAAATATTTGCTCTGTGATCACACATCGGTCATGCGTGATGTACCGGAGTTGTGTTTATAAATCCAGTCTGCACACATTCACCACATAGCTGTCACTCAAATCAGCAAACCGCATAAGACGGCCTTACCAGTCTCAGCTAACCCTAACCCTAACCCTTTTAGCCAGAATGTTCATTTACTCTGAAATTACTGTATCATATTAAGTAGAAATTTAGTGAAGGGAAAACTGAAATAAACACTATTATTTAAATATAGTAAAGCACTTATTCACTTTTTCATAGTTTAATTTACATTCACACTTGCTCATGTATTTACAGGAAATTTCCACATAACCCTTACTCCTGTTCATGCTGATATTGCTGATGGTTCTGTCTCATTTTCACTCTCACTGTGTTAGAGCTTGATGCTACTGTAATTTAAATGAATTTACAAACACATCTGAGGTAAAGGTAGATATTTCTGTTGGATCTGTTGCATTCCCATTGTCACTGTGTTAGCACTTGATGCTAAGTGTAATTTTAGCCTCATGGAGTTGAATTTACACATCAGAGGTGAATGGTGATGTCCCTGACGATGATCTCATTTCCTCCGTTACTGATTCTTTACAGCCTGTATAAAACACTTCATAGCTATATGCTAGCTAACTAAATCATTAGCCTGAGTCTTTAGCTAGCTTATCCATGAATGGTATTCCAGTCTTGATTTATACCCTTAATTTTACCCTGATTTACTTAACAGCACCCCAAACCTGTCAGAATATAACATTATGATGGTTTTGCCTGAATTTCACTCACTTTTTTCACTAATAAATAAAAAAAAAGTGTCCCTTCGTTCAGTATTTTACATATGCGATGCTTAATATTCTCTACCAGAATGGATAAAATTATTTGCTCTGTATAAATAATGTATGTACACAAGATATAGGTTCTCCATGAGCAGCCTTGAACTGGCTCTCTGACATCACTTCCTGTTTATGAACACTAATGCAGAAACAATGCTGACTCAGTGGTGCCCTCTGATGGCTATAATCGAGCAATGCACAATAAACCTTTATTTAATAAATGTTAAACGTTAATGTAAATACTAAATACTCATTAACTGCTTTCATGATTATTTGAAGGAAAAGTAATGTTTGCACGTGTATAAAAAGAGAGTGGCCTTAATGGGACGTTGTGTCGGTTTTTCCAGTCATTAATCTCTGTCAGCCGTTGTATGTTGACAATTCAGACATTTTTTAGCCACATTTGGAGATTCAAATAAGAAACATGCCCTTGGAAAACACTGGCCTGTTAAACTGCTGGAAGTTTGACTGAGGTAAAGGTGGATAGCAACTGTTGCTAAGCACTTATTAGAGGGCCCAGAACATAGCGCTGGGCTAGGGATTGGTCAGTTGGAACACAGAATTGTTAATTAGTCCATATGTAGTCCATTTATCCAGTCCTTACATGGAGCCCTGAGGAATGCCATCACCAGCAGCCATGCTTCATTCCTGTTTTTAACACGTCCCCTCGTACACTTCCCCTCGTACACTTCCACTTGGCTAATTCTCTTGGCCATTGCTGTAGACTTCAGGAACACAATGTGATAGAACAGTGGAAGAAGTTTAAACAGCAATAAAATTAATTAATTCATTCATCTTCAGTTAGCACTTTCTCCTGGTCAGGGTAAACCCAGTCACCTAGGCAAAGCCATTCCTGGAACACTGACTACAAGGTGGCACAAATCGCCCCACACAGGACGCCAGTCCATCACAGGGCATCACGCGCATACACATTCTCACTCACACACACTCTCTCTCACACACACTCACTCACACATACACCCCCCTATGGGCAATTTAGCATAGCCAATCCGGAGAACCTGGAGGAAACGCATGTAAACATCAGAAGGATGTGCAAAACTTGGCACAGACAGTATTCGAACCGAGACATTAGAGCTGTGAAGCGGCAAATCTACCCAGTCTTCTAGAAATCGCAACTTCCATTTGAATGTAACTTATATTTCCAGAGAAATAAAACTGTTTTAGACCCATGGCAGTTGTGTGTTTTTGCACTAAAGAAGTGTACCATTGTGAGACACAGGGGAAGTCGACAAGGCCACGTTAAAAACAGTACAGAAACACAGCGATTGTATTTTAATTCTCAAAGTGCATTGTCGACAGACAGGTTTAAGGAACGGGAGCGCAGTGGCAGGAAGTTAGCATCCCCACTACTTCCTGTGCTCCCACAAGCACCTGCTTCTGCATCCTGGTCTTCCACAGCGACATCATCAGGAAGAGGCGGGGCTCCAGGATCACCAGGCTTAGGAAGGCTGGATGACGTTGTTAGGCTAGCAGCACCACTAACTGACATACAGTCCTGCCCCCTCTGCCGATTCCCAGCAAAAGATAGATTCATAGAGCTGCTCATCACAGAAGAGGCGGGACTTCGTTCTCCATCAGGGTGGAGACAAACAGTCGAGCACTTATCGTAATCATAGAAGTCTGCCTTTGAGAGGTTGTTAGTGGCTCCGGATGTGTCTTTCATAGTTGAGCTAGACATACCTGCTGCTGGAAACACACAAACATATACATAACTGCTATACCGCTATACTGATATAATAATATAATAGAATTTTTTGAGGGTAAATGAGTTGCTGTGTATGTTTGCGCTACCTCTGAGTGCCTCGATCTTCTCGTTCTTACACCGCTGCACCTCGTCAGTGATCTTGGCGATAATAAAGTTGAGAGTTCGGCAGCGCTGAATTGACTCAATTAGCGTGTCCAGACCTCGCGGGTTCTCAGCGATGAGGTCAAGTAATTTACCGGCGCGTTTTCCGCGCGTGCTCCTGCAGCTGATCTCCTCCGTGTCCTCTCGTGTCAGGATCTTCTTGGAGCGCAGGTAATCATAGTGCCTCTCTGCAATCAGCTTCTCTACCAGGTATGGACGAAGAGTCTCCAGAGCCTGAGGGGAACAGAAAAACATGGCATTGTGGGAAAATTCTCACAAATGATATTACACAAGTGACTCCATGTTTTTTTCTGTAGATATTCTCATTCCTTAACCTAAAACAAAACACAGCAGTGTTTCATCTGCTTTCAAATCTGCCCTACCTGGGCAGTCTATATACAATGTGTACAACAATAGTGACACTGCTTATGTAAAGTTATGTAAAATTAACCTAACATGTAATTTCACATGTTACAGAGAACCTTCAAACCGTGTTTGTGTTTTAATTTAAGAATTTTAGCTGAAGCTAGGGCTGGACAATAATGCCAAAAAAACAACTACTCAACTTTATGAATGATTCTCAATCACAATTTCAATTTTTTCCTTACATAATGTAATTGAAAAATTGCACAATTTATTTATAAAGTTAGATTTATTTATTAGAATGGACCATTGGAAAACGTAGATGTGCTAAAATAGTAACAGGTCCATCTACTTAACTAGTGCAAACAATGGTTCTTTTAAATAAAGGATATCTAAATAAAGGATATTTAAAGAAAGTATTTGCTATAGATAGCACTGTTACTATTTTAGTGAACTTAGTAAACCCTTCTTTCTCGACAGAGTAAATGGGGACAGTGTCTTTTTTGACATAAAATGCCACCGCAACTGAGAAGTTAACTTGGGGTATTCTTCTCAAATCCGAGTTCCTTCCCCATTTACGGAGTGCCGTCAAATCAGCTGCTCACAGCATCAGAAATAAACGCAGTAAAACTTCTTACCTTTAAATGAGTTACACTGTATATAAAAGTATTGGCTTTAGATTAATCAACATACAGACATATTCATTTGTTAAATCTAAAACACTGACTATACAGTTGGAGGTTCGAGAAAGAAAATATACATCACTCATCCGGGTTAGCTGCCTAGCTTGTTGCTAACAAAACACGAACATTCCTGGCCAAGACATGACTTTTAAATCTCTTCCCCGTCTCTCCTCCCTGATGTATATATTTGTTGTATTGATTCAATTTAATTCAATTTTATTTGTATAGCGCTTTTAACAATGGACATTGTCACAAAGCAGCTTTACAGAAATAAATGGATTCAAAAAATATATTGTAAATATGTGAATTTATCCCTAATGAGTGAGCCAGAGGTGAAGGTGGTGAGGAAAAACTCCCTGAGACGATATGAGGAAGAAACCTTGAGAGGAACCAGACTCAAAAGGGACCCATCCTCATCTGGGTGCAACAGATAGTGCGACTATAAATAAATCCCTTATTGTGTACTATATGGACAAATAGTGCAAATGTACAACCAGTAAATTCATCACATTTTTCCCAAGAAGTCTAGTTGATGGAGTCTTGAATATGAAGATGCTCATGGCAACTGCAGTCCCAAAGCCATCAGAGCAATCGCAGTCCCAAGCCATCACAGTACAGCTCTCCATCCTCAGCAAAGTACTGCACAGCTATAGAGTACCTGAGCCTCACAACAAGTATTTCAGTGTACAATTGTCACTGCCATTTTGTGCACATGACAAATAAACTTGATATAAATTTTCCGTATATATTACAATGAGCCCTTTGGTACAGCAGGTGAAAGTTTACAGTGCACCTCTGCTCGTTTATTACACACCCTGTACCTCTCACTGCACACCCGCTAGCTAACTGTGATTGGCTTGAAAACCTTCATGACGTCATGGCCAGTTCCAAAGCGGTGTTTTGATGCTGTATTCTGACTCACCTGGAAATCGCGATTACCCTTTTCTTTCGCACGCGCTTATAACAAAGTGCGCGCTCCCGTGCGCGTGCGCGCGCCCACAAAAGTACAAAGTAACCGGACTGACAAATTCCTTAAAAAATCATATTAAATTAGATTCTGTTTAATTCTTCTCTAACTTTTCGCTTCGGTATTCTCACAGACTACAGACGAGTTTGCTCACACTTTCACTTTCAGACCAAATGCTCATTTAATGGCACATGTGTGATATAATGATTATTATTTTTATTTCTGTCCATTAATTGCGGTTCAGTAATCTGTCTGTTAAAACACACTGATGTGTGAAGTTTAGTCACTTACATTCTTTTTCACTTCGGCCATTTCGTCTTCCGTCAGGTGAGGAATCTCCATTCTGCTAATATCTACACTATTAGTCCTAAATTTAAATAGCAAATTTAAAACAATAATTAAAGCTCATTAAGTTGAGAATAAACTTCCTGAATGAAGCGCTTACGCGTACAGTTAAACTTCATTAAATACACACGAAGGCCAAACTTGAGAAAAGCTGAACAGTGAAGTTCTCTCCACACTTCCTTATCGAGTGCAGTGACGTCACACACCGAGTCGCATGAACAGAGGCGGGTGTGGAAGGCCATCAGGCTCAAAATATGGTCAAAATCTCTGCAGTAGTACACTATGGAACACAAATCAAAGTTTGGGAAGTAGTCAGATCCCTTCAGTTAATTTAAAATGGGTTAAATTTCCTTTTTTTGCTACCAATCTACACACAATAATGCATAACTACAAAACAAAATTTTATTTTTATTTTTTTATAGATATATGGAAGTAAAATAATGACATGTCTTTGAAACAAAAAGGCATGATGAATTGCACTAATCAGAAAAAAATGTATTGCAAATTAAAAATTAACAGTTCTTGCATTTTAATGCATTGTATTTTCAGGGCTTGCATTTTTGGGGCTGCAATTCAACATGGTTGTATTATTTAAGCTGTGAATATTTCAATTGGTTGAAACTGCTTGAATACCAACATATACATTATGATAAAGACCTGATTAAATCATTGTGGTTTGTCACATCATCTCATGTCAACAGACAAAGAGGCCAGCCTCAGGGGCCATCATCTATTACACAGAAATGACCAGGTCAGCACAAAACTTTATATTACATAAAGCATTCATAATATACACCTGGCTATGTATTATAGATCTATTTTGGTAGTTACAACTTTTTTCTCAACAGGTGCTTTCCTGAATTGTTCTCAAATCGCAGAGGCAAATGATGCTTTACTGGAACATGTCCTATTCCCAGTAAACAAAAACCATTTCGGGTCATGCTCCACCTGCTGCCAACCCAACGTGAGCGGTCCCCTAGTGGTCCAGATCAACTGCTCCATGCATAGGCAGGATTAGGAGGCAGAACTGCCACTCTGGATGAAAACATGACTCATCAGGAGGTACAGCACATGACATAATGTGCCGTTACACTCCTTGTCAAAATCGAAGTAATTAAAATCCAAGTAATTAAAAAATAAAATATGTACACTATAGACATTCACGGCACATGTGAGTGTGTAGATATTTACATTTTAGTGCAAAACAAGAGAGAGCA
>CM075006.1:92665-130293 GCA_037576675.1 Pangasius sanitwongsei
CTGGAGTAAAGTGAGGACGGGGCTGGAGTAAAGAGAGGACGGGGCTGGAGTAAAGAGAGGACGGGGCTGGAGTAAAGTGAGGACGGGGCTGGAGTAAAGAGAGGACGGGGCTGGAGTAAAGTGAGGACGGGGCTGGAGTAAAGAGAGGACGGGGCTGGAGTAAAGTGAGGACGGGGCTGGAGTAAAGAGAGGACGGGGCTGGAGTAAAGTGAGGACGGAGCTGTAGTAAAGAGAGGACGGGGCTGGAGTAAAGTGAGGACACCACTCGGAAAATGTCGATGCTTATTGGCCACAAGTCACTTCACTTCAGTCACACACACTGCCCCTGAGAACACAGGCTGCTGAACATCCAGTGCATCAGGTCTCTGGTGACACACACCCTGATCCCATTCTCATTGTTTGTGTGATATTACATGGTGCCTCTAATCAAAGCAATATTGATACCAGACATTCATGCAGCATCTTGCACAAACTGTACTATCTGACTGCTGTTCATTTGCACAGAAACCTCCTCCTCCATGCTGCACAACGCAGAAATACGATACTATAGACATCAGTACTTACTGTAACTGCACTACCTCCTCTTCACACTGACTGCACTGCACTAAGACTGTATTTATACACTTGTATGCTTTTTTGTTTTTTTGTATTATCAGTGTTATTAGTTCAACTACATTTCATTACTGCAATGACAATAAAGAATCTTACTGACATTACTTTATGAATACCAGGAACTTTCTCCACGCAAATACTTACACATCTTCTGGAATTTTTGGATAATGTCACGGACTCTGTGTGTGTGTGTGTGTGTGTAAAGATAATATAGAAGGTAGAGGTATAATGTTCAGGGACTGTAGGATTGAGGAAATTGTAGAACTTGCTACCTTTCTCAGGATTTCAGTAAATATGATTCTAGTTTCAGGAAATCTTTTTTTATCATCTTTTTGAAGTTCTTGTTGGACCAGGTACTGTGGGGGTGAGACAGAACCCGGAGGGAACTTAGGGAAGAACTGCAGATAACATTTAAAACGATTTAATGACATAAAATGAGAAACGTCATAACATCATCATCATTAACTGTGTGTGTGTGTGTGTGTGTGCGTGTGTTTTTCAGCATGGTGCCCATTCAGAAGAAAGCCCAGATACTATATAATCGCTGCATGAACAACCTCGAAATGGCCCAAAGTCTGATGGAGCAAGTGAGTACACACACACACACACAGATAAACACAGATTAAGAGAACATACACTGGGGGAGTTTCAAAGTAAATATAGTGCACACTACATATGGGGTAGTTTTGTAAATAATGAACTCTTTGTGTGTGTGTGTGTGTGTTTTATAGGGAGGAACTTTGGGTGAATTTGATAATATGATGGCAATGGCTAGTGAAGACCTCAAGCAGCTTCATCAGCTTGTAGCAGAAGCGAAGAGCTACGGCCAGAACCCTGACTACATCATCAGAAGGTGTGTGTGTTTGTGTGTATGTGTTTGTGTGTGTGTTTGTGGGACTATGAGAGTCTGAAATGTTCACTGTGTGGTATTGTAGTCTAAAAACAGGGCTCTAGAATGAGATACTTTTTGCTATAAAATGTCGTATGCTGTCAGTATTTCTGGCGTTATTGTTATGAGCTGAATGAGAGAGCAGCTGTAAGGAAAAGCGGGACGCTGCCTTATTTAAAAAATATATATATTTTAATCTGTATTTGGAAAAAGATCAAACACCAAGACTAACTGTGTTCACACATAACCTCTCCTAATTAATTACCATTAAATTCTTGTGTAAACATGCATGTGTAAAAGGTTGTTTATTAACATGTGTGTGTGTGTGTGTGTAGTCTGGAGGAGTGCAATGCATTTTTCTCCAACCTCACAGCCAGTGCAACAGGACGAATGACGATGCGCCAAACTCGCACCAGCACAAGCAGAGAGGAATACAGCAGCAGGAGCTTCCTTGATGCCCTGGCCTGGATCAACCAACAGAAAGTGTGTTACCACACACACACACACACACACACACATACACACACACAGGGTTATGGTAATGTGTCTGTTTATTAGTGCATTTACGGTAGGACTGTTTGGCAGTCAGGTGTGAGGTTTGCTGTGAGAATCCTAGCAAAGCTGTGATCTTCCCAAGAATTCACCACACACCACATCTGTGTGTGTGTGTGTGTGTGTGAGAGAGAGAGAGAGAGAGAGAGAGAGACACTGAGCTGTTATGCTCTGATTCCTATGCTCAGTGAGGTGTGTGAGGGTTCAGCGTCTGGTCCGAACCGGTTTCACTTCACCAGGGATTGGTCGTGGGGGTGTGTGTGTGTGTGAAACAGAGGGAGAGAGTGTGTAGGGGTTTGGCCTGAACTCCATGACAACAGCACAATGGAACTCACTCAACATGATCTAAACCTGGTGTGTGTGTATGTGTGTGTGTGTGTGTGTGTGTGTTTTCCTTATCTCACATTCCAAAACAAGACGCTCAGCTCACTGTGAAAGAAATAAAGAGAGAGACAGAGTGAGAGAGAGAGAGAGAGAGACGGACAGAAACAAATTGAGAGACAGACACAAAGAGACAGACATAGAGAGAGTTAGAGAGAAAGACAGAGAGAGTTAGAGAGAAGGACAGAAAGTTAGAAAGATAGAAAGAGTTAGAGAGAAAGACAGAGAGAGTTAGAGAGACAGAGAGAGTTAGAGAGAAGGACAGAGTTAGAGAGAAAGAGAGAGTTAGAGAGAAAGACACAGAGAGTTAGAGAGACAGAGAGAGTTAGAGAGAAGGACAGAGTTAGAGAGAAAGACAGAGAGAGTTAGAGAGAAAGACAGAAAGTTAGAAAGACAGAAAGAGTTAGCGAGAAAGACAGAGTGAGTTAGAGAGAAGGACAGAAAGTTAGAAAGACAGAAAGAGTTAGAGAGAAAGACAGAGAGAGTTAGAGAGAAGGACAGAAAGTTAGAAAGACAGAAAGAGTTAGAGAGAAAGACAGTTAGAGAGACAGAGAGAGTTAGAGAGAAGGACAGAGTTAGAGAGAAAGACAGAAAGATTTAGAGAGAAAGAGAGAGTTAGAGCACATGAAAATGAAAGAAAGTGTTATTGTCAGAGAGACAGACAGAAAGAGACAGAGAGAAATGAGGGGAGGGGTGGGGGGGCAGGATGAGTCATTAAACACTGACGCATTATTACCTGTAATGGTGGAACAACACACACACACACACACCAACCTCTGCAGACACACACACCCTGCTGCGGACACACCCTGCTGTCACTCCCTCTTTCTCTTTCTCTCACCTGTCTCACCATGCCCTCTGTGGTGAAACACACACACACACTCGCACACAGGAGTTGATTGTTTAGATTTAATCTGCTGCCATCTACAGGCCATGGCTGGAAATTCTTTTTGTATGTGTGGGCGTGTGTGTGTGTGTGTGTGTGTGAGAAATGTTCCTATTAAAATGGACAGTATCATACTGACTCTTACTAGCCCTGTAATCTCACATGTAGTTCAGGACAGAGAATTAAAATGGCCACCTTTATTCTGGTAAAAGCCTCACACGCGAGTGTTTTATTACGGCACACGCGCTCATCCCGAGCGCCTCACAGCAGCGAGAGGACGTTACCTTTATCTCATTCCTACACCGGAGCAGGTGAGGGTTAAGGGCCTTGCTCAATGGGATTTGAACTCATGACCTGTTGATCAGTGGTACAAGGCCTTAACCACTGAACTACCACCAGCTGATAAATCACACTACACGACTACTGATCTGAACACACCAAACTCGCGCTGTTGCTAGGAGACGGAGAAGTAAAACACACATGGAGGCTAGTTTCAGTGTGCTAGTAAACGCAGCTCGGCTTATTTTGACGTTATAAAGACTCACATTCCTACCACAGCTCAGAGTTTTTCCAGCGTTGAGGTTCTTCCCTGCAGCCTGGCTTCCTGTCTGGCATTTCAGTGTATCGACTTCCTGTTTCCTGTTTTCACTGACTTCCTGTGTTTCCTGTTTTCATTCAGTTATTTGTCACGGGCTGATTTTAGAACTGCGACCTGACTGAGGTGTAAAGCTCAGGTGTGTTACGCTACGAGACGTGAACAGTTAAGAGTCCGAGTCCCTCACTTGCGTTTCCATCTTGTGTTTTTGTTCAGCTTGACGTGAGTCACGGCTGTAGTCAGTAAAACTGTTGTGTAATTGATCACGGCTCACAGAAGGTCTGATGTCTGTTACACAGTTATTTAATCACAGAATCTTCAGAATCACGAAGGCTGTAACCTGATTTTGGTCCCTTTCACTTTTACAGACACCAGTGCAACAGTATGTCTAGAAGAAAATACAAAAAAAAAATTTTTATAATTTAACACTTCCAGGAAATAATTTTTATTGACTCATCCTGAACTAGTCTTGTGTTTGGCCAATTAAATGCTAGATAGTATATGCTCCACCCCTGTGGGCGTGTCTTGCTCCACAGAGGCAGCTTGGTAGCAGTAAATGTTGTGTTTTACCGACTGGAGCTGTTCAGCACCTGAACATCGCTACCTCAGACTGAAAAAACACTCTCGTTATAAACACTTCACTGTTTTCCATACTCAGCTAGCTCACTAAGCTACTCTACCCTCAGGTTTGTTCAGATTGGCTGGGGTCTACTGTATCTCAGTGGTAACTGGTCAAGCACTTCAGCATGCTGGCATTCTGACTTCCTGTTACAAAAGGAAATACATCAATTCAATTCAATTTTATTTGTATAGCGCTTTTAACAATGGTCATTGTCACAAAGCAGCTTTACAAAAATAAATGGAATCACAAAAAATATATTATAAATATTTGAATTTATCCCTAATGAGCAAGCCAGTGGTGACGGTGGCAAGGAAAAACTTCCTGAGATGATATGAGGAAGAAACCTTGAGAGGATCAGCAAATGAAAGCGAATCACGGCTGTCACTCTGTTTCATGTGGAGTGTAAACACAGTGATGGTTTTTCAGAAGAGTATGCAGTCGCTGGATCGAAAACTACAGAATCCTGTGTTTAGAAGTTGTTAGATAGTTTAGTTTGGAATCATTAGTGACGTGTAAAGACTCTAGTGAAAGCTAACAGTCTGGATCAGGAGACTAGATAAGCAGCGGTTCTAAAACATGTAGCTACTTCACATTAGTGTAAGGAAATACTGTGTGTGTGTGTGTGTGTGTGTGTGTGTGTGTGGAAATAGCTGAAATGAGAAGAAAAATCAGATCAAAGTCCCAAAACAGGGCTGATATTCTGGGGAAAAAAACACAAAGCAGACATGAATTCTAGTGTTTGGGACAAAGCCTTATGTGTTTGTGTGTTTTCTTTCTGTGTGTGTGTGTGTGTGTGTGTGTGTGTGTGTAGCGTCTGATTGAGACGGCACAGTTTGCTGATGACAATGTGGCCATTGAGCAGCAGATCACAAACCACACCAGGTTCCACAGCTCCATCCAGAGGAGTGCAGAAGTGCAGAGAGCCAAGGATGAACTGGTAACACACACACACACACACACACACACAGAGCATTGGGATGTAAATGTTGGTAAATGTGTGTGTGTGTGTGTGTGTGTGTGCATGTGTGTGCAGATGCAGTTAGGGGACAAGGCAAGTATTCATGCTCTGGACCAGGAGTGGGACATGTTACAGGTAAACACAGACATCTCGTTTGCCATCACTTCCTCCTGCACTATTCACACTTCCTGTCTAACTCCCCTATTCCCTCTCGGTCTGACCCATGATGTAGAAAATGTCTCATGAACGCATGAATCAGCTGCGTGATATGCAGAGCATCCTCTCCGACATCTCTCAAGCCATCATGTGGGTGAACGACAGAGAGGAGGAGGAGCTCATGTTCGACTGGGGTGACAAAAACATTGATGTCTATATCCCCAAGAAACAGGAAAGCTACTCGGTATACACACACACACACACACACACACAGAAACACAAACACAATGTAAAACGGTGGTTCCCAAAGCAGCGTCCATGGAACATAACCAGGGGGTACATGAGTTTCTTGTTGTTGTTACAGCCCAACATTATGAAAGTTATTATATTCGTTATTGGATTATTAGAGTCAGTATCCTGTTTGACTGCTCACTTCAGTGTAACTCAAACCTCAATAACTAGTTGGCTTAATGTCAGTTTGGACATAATGTGTTCTGGTGATGGAAAGTTCATGAATAAGAAACTCTATGAGTCTAATTACTATCCAAAATATTATTGTACACATTCTAACATTTAAAACAATGGATTATGTTCATAAATTCATGTTGAGGAGGTCTGTGAAATGTATTTTAAAGTTAAAGTAGTCCATGACTGCAAAAAAGCTGGAGAAACCCTGCTGTAGGTCAAATAGAGAACATTCTGAACATTAGCATAAATAGCTTAGCTTGTGTAAAGTGGGTAGTGGTGAAAGCCTATGACAGCTGGAGAACCACCGATAAACGCTTAAGGATCTCAGTAGCTAATAGAATAGCACTTGATCCAGCACATCCTGTTATTCTGTATTTGAATCGAATGACTAAATCAAGCCCACGGTGTGAAGGATAATCTGACCGAGCGCTCATCTGCTACACTTACAAAGAAACTTTATGTTCATTCATCATTTTATCCATAAAATATTCACTCCTCGAGATGTGCAGAATTTCAGTACTGAATATTCTCTGGGTGTTTAACTCTGCTCTGAATGTGGCTCTAAGTTCCTGTATGCAGAAAAATGCTCTCTGGAGTTAGAACTGATGAGAAAGGAGTAATGTTTAGTGTTTCTCATGCACATCACCATTCTGACGGTGACATCAGGAGTGTTTATGACAGATCACGCTGGTCTTATTGACTGAAGGTTGATGGAGATTGAATTTTATCTGAATTCTGAGTATAGTGGATCACTTTAGATCACTGACATCCCACAACAGTGTAGCCTGAGGAAAGTGTCGTGGTGTTTCTCTGATGGATATTTACTGTGTGATCAGCGGCTGATGAGTGATCTGGAGGTGAAAGAGAAGGAGCTGAACAAGTTGAAATCCAGAGTGGATCAGCTGCTGAAGAGCAATCATCCAGCATCAGAAAAAATCGAGGTGAGATCTCTGCCTGTCTCCCTGCCTGTCTCTGCCTGTCTCTCTGCCTGTCTCTCTGCCTGTCTCTCTACCTGTCTCTCTGCTTGTCTCTTCCTGTCTCTCTGCCTGTCTCTCTGCCTGTCTCTCTACCTGTCTCTGTTTGTCTCTCTGTTTGTCTCTCTACCTGTCTCTCTGCCTGTCTCTGCCTGTCTCTCTACCTGTCTCTCTGCTTGTCTCTCTGCCTGTCTCTCTACCTGTCTCTACCTGTCTCTACCTGTCTCTGCCTGTCTCTCTGCCTGTCTCTGCCTGTCTCTGCCTGTCTCTCTGCCTGTCTCTCTGCCTGTCTCTGCCTGTCTCTCTGCTTGTCTCTGCCTGTCTCTCTGCCTGTCTCTCTACCTGTCTCTGTTTGTCTCTCTGTTTGTCTCTCTGTTTGTCTCTCTACCTGTCTCTCTACCTGTCTCTCTGCCTGCCTCTCTACCTATCTCTGTTTGTCTCTCTACCTGTCTCTCTGCCTGTCTCTGCCTGTCTCTCTACCTGTCTCTACCTGTCTCTGTTTGTCTCTCTGTTTGTCTCTGCCTGTCTCTGTTTGTCTCTCTGTTTGTCTCTGCCTGTCTCTCTACCTGTCTCTCTGCCTGTCTCTGTTTGTCTCTCTACCTGTCTCTCTGCCTGTCTCTCTGCCTGTCTCTACCTGTCTCTGTTTGTCTCTCTGTTTGTCTCTGCCTGTCTCTCTACCTGTCTCTCTGCCTGTCTCTCTGCCTGTCTCTCTACCTGTCTCTGCCTGTCTCTACCTGTCTCTCTACTTGTCTCTCTATCTGTCTCTGCCTGTCTCTCTACCTGTCTCTGTTTGTCTCTCTGTTTGTCTCTCTGCCATCTAATAACTGAGATTTAGAATGTTTAGTTTTTTAATGGTCTGTCTGTTTATTTATCTCTGTATAGATAGTAACACAGAAGATTTTCGTCATATTTCCACTGTTTGCCTTTGACATATTTCTGTGTGTGTGCGTGTGTGTGCGTGTGCGTGTGTGCGTGTGCGTGTGTGCGTGTGCGTGTGTGCGTGTGCGCGTGTGTGCGTGTGCGCGTGCGTGTGTGTGTGCGTGCGTGTGTGTGCGCGCGTTTCCAGGCGTACATGGACACACTGCAGACTCAGTGGAGCTGGCTGCTCCAGATCACCAAGTGCATCGACATCCACCTGAAAGAAAACTCCGCCTACAGCCAGGTACAGTCATTTACCTACCGGAAGCAGAAAGTGTACACAAAGAGCTAGCTTTAAAGCAAAAGGAACAAAGCACGGTGTCCTGTCAGAATTCTATAAAAGAGAACACACTGAAAATAGAGAAATTAAAAATTAGAAATAGAGAATTAAAAAGATAGAAATGATGGAATGAGAGCAGAAGTTCCAGCAAAAAATTCAAAACACATACAAACAAAAACAGGAAACAGGTTTAAACATGAGGAAAACAAAGACATTGGGGATGAGATTGAGCCTGAAGATGAGGATGAGACTGTGTGTGTGTGTGTGTGTTTAAAGCGTTTGTGTGTGTTTAAAGTGTGTGTGTTCTTGCTTTGTTCCTTTAGTTCTTTAGGGAGGCGAATGAGACGTACACCAAACTCCAAAAAGATGACGAGAACATCCGCAAGAAATTCACTTGCAATAAAACTACACCTCTGGAGACTCTGACTGATCTGCTGAAAAACCTGGAGGTATAAAGACACACACACACACACACACACACACACACACCATTTTTATATCTTTAGTGCACACATAATGCTGTTTTAAACCTGTTTCCTCCTTCACATCTGTGCGTGTGTGTGTGTGTGTGCGTGCGTGTGTAGAAAGAGAAGGAGAGGCTGGTGGAGAATAAGCGACAGGTACAGACGCTGGTGAACAAGTCGAAGAGCATCGTGCGTTTGAAACCTCGAAACCCAGAGTTCAAGAGCAACAGCCCAGTGATAGTAAAGGCACTTTGTGACTTTAAACAGGACCAGGTAACTAACGCACACACACACACACACACTCACCGTCCATGGCCCCTTTACTGTGCTCGGCACAGACCACACCCCTCTTCACTTAGACTTGGATGTACAGAGGTACTATAGCATGAACCTCAGGCTTCCACACGATATGTTATGATTCATAAGGCAACGATCCAGTAGTTGACGATACTGAATCTGCAACAATACAATACTATACGATACGATACGATTATATTATTCTCCGATCAATATGTGACCACTTTTTTCTGAATCTGGGGTAGGCCTACTGTTAATTCGAGAATGATAATGATGTACAGAAGGACTATTTTATCGGAGTTATGCGAAAATTACATTACTAGCGTATTAAATTACTTGCACATCAATTTAAAAATAGGCGTTATTTTTTATACACTAGTCGTCTGTCCTTTTTTGGTAATAATGTATGTGTAATCAGTTATAATCAGTATTAATTGATTTATTATTGTTGCATTGATTAATTGGAGTCATTTCCATTTTACATCGATATACTGAACAAAATCATTACACCCCTAGTGGTTACTGGTTTGAAACAGAAATGCTTACTTGCAGTGTGTGTGTGTGTGTGTGTGTGTTACAGAGGGGTATTCTAAAAGAGAACGAGGCGATACTACAGGATAACTCTCAGCGCAGTAAATGGATTGTGACCGGTCCTGGAGGATTGGAAATGCTCATCCCCTCTGTGTGTCTCATCATCCCTCCACCAAACCCACACTGCATTGATCTGGCCAGCAAGTACGCTTACACACACACACACAAATAAATATACACAAGCACTCTGTCTAGAGGAGGCCGTTAACCAAAATTAAGGGAGCGTTTATAGAGGGGATCAGTCAGAGAAGTAACAAAGAAGACAAGGGTAAGGCACACGAATGTGATGCTACCATCACCATGCTTCACAGTGGGAATGGTGTTCTCATTAGTCAGCGATGCAATCAAGAGTTTGTAACACTACAAAATGTGTTCAGAGGGGTTGATTACTTTTGCACGGTGCCATATACAGTGAATTTCACAGTGGGGTGTGTGTGTGTGTGTGTGTGTGTGTGATTGACAGGAACGAGAAGTACTATGAAGCCATCATGGGTATCTGGAATCAGCTGTACATCAACGTCAAGAGTCTGATTTCCTGGCAGTACTGTCTGAGAGACATCAATCAGATCAACACACTCACCATCAGCGTGGTATACACACACACACACACACACACAAACAGCACTCTTAGCTATACACAGTCATCCTTCCTTGCATTCCAAATCGCACTGTCTTTACTACCTAGTGCACTTCTATGGGAAAAAAGGTGTGATGTATGAGACCATAGTGCAGAATGTACTTATAAAAATCCCACAATGCACTGCAATACACTATTGTCCAAGCATACTCAAATTTTTCCCCCATGAGGTCCACTTTCCAGTTTGTGAGAACTTCCTGTTCTCCTTCCTGCAGGAACTGTGACATTATCATGAAGGAAGCTGAGACTGAAGGAGACGTTAACATTAGTGCGCATTGTTGCACACTCTCAAATCACATTCTCGTGCTTGGAGTGTTTTTTTTGTCAAGTACAAAATATACTCCTGGAACCTGCCGCTCTTGTAAACATTTTAATTTGGTAAAAAGTTCTGCTTAGATTTTGTGCCTGTCAGCAAGATTTAATAATTTGATAAAGGTTTTTAAAATGCAGAGTGTTAGTCATTTTGTGAACCTTGTGTTTGATCATGGTGGTGTGGATACGGACGCATCGATACGAGTGCCGGGATCCAACACAAGGTGCAGTATCAGAGAGCGTGGTGATTAAAAATGAGCACAATATGCCGTGAACTGCGTGCACACAAACACAGAGAAACTGTCGCACGTGAGAGCACTTCGGTTCTGCGAGCACTGAGCCATGAGACACGCCCACTTCCCTTCCTATCGCTCATCAGTGCATGCAGTTGAGATATGCACAGAACTATTGGAATAGATGTTAAGTGTGTGTAATGTGTAACGCTGTGTGTGTGTGTGTGTGTGTGTGTGTTAGTTGTCTAAGATGAAGCCTGAGGAGTACCGGAACATCATTAAGAATCTGGAGTATCACTACGAGGAGTTTCGCCGTCTCAGTCATCAGTCCAACTTGTTCGAAGAAGCGGACAAGAAGAAGATAGAGGCAGAATACACCAGCGCACAGACGCACTACGACAAAATTACCACCCAAATACAGCCTAACATCAGTAAGAACGAACACACACACACACACACACACACACACACAGACACTCCTGTACTGTGTAGGTCACTGTATATGTGTGTTGTGTGTACAGCTGTGTTGCAACACACTCCAGTTAAAGTGGAGGTGGTGAAAGGCACCACAGTGAGCACTGTCGAGGTGGACGCAGGCACGAAGACCCAAACAACCAACCAAACACACACACAAACATACAACCTGCTCACACTCACACACACTCTGCGGCGCAGACTGGAGGCGGCCGAGAGCGGACTGAGCCAACACCTCCACGTCCCACTGAAAGACAACAGTGTGCACGAGTGTACACAGAGACTGCAGCTGCTGCAGGTACACACACACACACACACAGTTTCATATCATCAGCAAGAAGTGTAAAAATGTTGGCGGGAATGAAAAACACTGTGGCGTATCTGCTGTTGTATCTGCAGCAGAAGTGAAGGAACCAATCATGAAAAGATTTATTTCTTTTCCTGTACACAGTTTATTGTGATCTTGAGATTCTAAATTGAGGTCATAAAATTGTAACGAATGCACACGACATACTTCTGTAATGCTTTCATTATGCTGTTTTGAGTTTTGGTGAATTTGCGTTCTTTTCAAAAGAAAACATGGCCACGCTTTAAAGGATCAGCTGACCAAGCCTCCCGTCTCCACATATCAGATAAAAGAATCATAGCATCTGTAGGGATGAGTGAGAGAATTCAGTAACTTATAATATTATATCTATGTATTTGACGTTGACCTTAAATTCTATTTCATAGTTTTGAAGTGTAATTAAACGGTCCAGAAGATCCTTCAAGAACAGAACAGGGTGTAAGTGAGACACGTCTCTGTTTTAGATAAACTCCGCCCCTGCATGCGAAACTCTCACGTAGCTTCCGAATAGCGCTTAAGTCTTTTAGCTGAATACTGACGTGTGCATTTTCTGTTATAAATCCTCACTGCACACTTAGGTCAGCTGTGTGTGTGTGTGTGTGTGTGTCAGGGTGTTCACCATGACCTGGGCTCGATCCGTGATGAGTATCTGCGTCTGAGGGAGTTGGTGATGAAGCAGGAAGCGACCGCTGACCCAGAGCAGGCAAAATTCCTGAGAGCTGAACTCGATCTCATCAACCAGAAACTGAGCAGCTTGCACAGCTTCTCCAACTCTTACCTACAGAGGTGCATACACACACACACACACACACACACGCGCACACACACACACACACACACCCTGCACAGCTTCTCCAACTCTTACCTACAGAGGTGCATACACACACACACACACACACACACCTTGCACAGCTTCTCCAACTCTTACCTACAGAGGTGCATACACACACACACACACACACACACACCCTGCACAGCTTCTCCAACTCTTACCTACAGAGGTACACACACACACACACACACACACACACACACCCACACACACGCTGCATCTCCTATGGTCACACAAGCCATCATCTCATCATGGAATGAATGAATGATGCTGATGGATCTGGTGGTGCAGCCAGGTTTAAGCCGCACATTCCAGAAGTTGTTCCCTGTTCAGTGTCGAATGCCATTGGAGAGGTCGATGAAGGTCATAAAGAGGTCCTGGTGTTGCTCACAGCAGGTTTCCTGACGTTGCCATGCTGTGAATATCTTACTGACCAACTGTTTTTCTCTAAAGCACACTGTGAGTCCTGTAGCGCTGACTCAGCGATGGTGTTGATCAGCCTCTGCAGCACAATCTTTGCCAAGGTTTTAACTGCAAGAAGAATTTTCCCCTACTGTTGCCACGGATGGATTTGTCACCCCTTTGTTTCTGTAGATGGTGATGATCTTTGTGTCTCTTCACTACTGGGGAGTGTTTTCATTTTCCCAGGCCTTAACTATGTATTGGTGAAGGGTTCTTGTGCAGAGGTTCCCTCCCTGCCTGACTAACTCAGTAGCGATGCTGTCACTGCTAGGGGACTTATTGTCTTTGAGTGAGCAGACAGATGGTAGAACCTCTAGCAGGTTGGTGGCTGGTTTTTGGGTCTTGTTTCTCCACCATTCATTCACCAGATGAAGGGTTATTTAGGGATGCACATTGTCCAGCATGCTGAGGATGGTCTCAGAGTTCTCATAGAACAAATCACATCTTTTTGCCCTTATAGTCGATGTTTATTCATAGACACTGAAGTTAAAGATGGTTCAGTCTCCCCAAGCATTTCAGCTAGAGTGCGTCAGAACAAAGCCAGGCAAAATGAAGCCTCTTCTTGCTGGTCTTTTGCAGTCTGAGAGGAGGTCACACTGTCTTGTGGAATTTGGACACCATCATGAGACGGTCAGTCTAGCAATCTGCACCTCTCATAGCTCGGGCTATAAAGACATCAGCTATACCCTTGCACCACATTATGCCTTATTCAGTTCAGTGCCAGTGTTTGGATTCATGGAGCATCCATGATATTTTTCTCTTTATTCTTTTGCTGGAACAGTATGTTTGTGATGGTCCGGTCATGTTCGGAACAGAGAGTGAGAAGTTTAATGTCATTTGCTTTAGCCTGGCCAACAGCATGTCCATCAAGCACTCCATTCCAGATCCTGCTGTTCTTCCACACCCAAGTGTTCAAGAAACAAACAAGGGGATTGTGTCACACTGGGGAATTTGGCAAAGTGCTTCATGCAGTGACGGATAGAAATAATCTTAGATGGTTTAGTTGGTTGATACCCACTGAGATGTGTGGCAAAGTGTTTCTTGCTTGGAGGGGTGCTGAGAGCAGGGTATCTTTTCCTGAAGAAGCTGTAACACACTGCTTCCTCTTACAGGGAGCCGAGTCTCACTCAGGGCAGTGATGTCTATGTTGCACCGCATAAGCTCATCATACTTTTTATCCATTTATATTTACAATAATCTTCTGGAACACTGGTGAAACAAGTTAGTTCCTGTTGTCACTTACGTTACAGCAGCTATAAACACTCGTTCCCTCACCAGCCTCTCTTTATTCTCTCTCAAGTTAATAAGAGAAAAATAAGTGCAGCTTGTTCCGCATGTTACTGAGAAACCGCAAAGAAGCGTAAACTCCTCTGTCCTGAAGATGTCGAGAAACTTAAAGTTACAGCTTCACCTCTGACTGTTACAAAGCGCTAACACTGGAGACTCCTTCCATACATGATAAAGAAACACCTCTTCACAGAAAACTTCACCATATCAGTGATTACACGTGTTTAAGCCGTTTATGTGGAGCGTCAGCTGTACACGTTACTGTGAATGAGCTGTTACTATAGAAACGATAACGTATTAGAATGAGCGCATTAATATAAACCTGCGCTACTGTCAGAGCTGCTGTTATAGAAAACTAATCAACACCTTCTTACCAATCAGAATCCAGAATTCAGCACTGTGGTGTAATTATTCTGTGTCTCTGCTTCTTTAGTTCAATTCAATCCATTTATTTTCGTATAGTGCTTTTAACAATGGATATTGTCACAGAGTAGCTTTACAGAAATATATAAATTCAGGATATAAATTGTAAAATGAATTATGAATATGAATAAGTGTGAATTTATCCCTAATGAGCAAGTCAGAAGTGACGGTGGTGAGGAAAAACTCCCTGAGACGATATGAGGAAGAAACCTTGAGACTCAAAAGAAAACCCATCCTCATCCCTGTGTGTGTGTGTGTGCGTGTTGCAGGCTTACTGCTCTGAGAGCCCTCCTGCAGAACCTCATACGTGCTGAAGACATTATTAAAGTTCATGAAGCTCGACTGACGGAGAAAGAGACCAGCTCTCTGGACCTGGGCGAACTGCAGGACTACCGTAAAATCCTCAAGGTGGACACACACACACACACACACACACACACACACACACTTACAGACCTAGCAACATTTATACATTTTGCGTAGGAGCTCTGCATTTTAACATCGGAGTAAGCTGCTATGAATGATCACTCAAAAATGTGCCAAAAGATGCAGACACTAGAACATTTTACATGAACACGTTCTTTCTTACTGTTCTAGAAAAAAGATTACATGCAGTTATATACAGCAATTAATAAGAAAGTGTGTTTAAACTTTTCTGGCATCTTAACTAAAACAGACAAGTAGCAGATTTTTTTCACCCAAACTCCTGGTAGTTACTGTAAAATTCCATGAATACACACACTCCAGTTTCTGCCGCAGTCAAGTGATCTGCAGAAGGACAATATCGAGGTCTCTGTATGATCAACATGATAAACAGGTACATGAGAACATCTAATGTGTGTGTGTGTGTGTGTGCTCCTGTACAGAACATGAAGGTAGATCTGGAGCAGAGAAAGGAGGTTCTGAGTGCGATGGAGTCGGACCTGGATCAGGCTGTTCACTGGAATGGACAAATCGATCAAAACTTCCACCAGTGTGATGTGGACTTGGTCAAGTTTTCAGAAGTGGTGCAGCAAATGAACGACCGTTGGCACCGCATTATCATCCAGATCAACACCAGGTGAGAGAGCTAGCACATCCTCACCTGTACACACAGTGACAAACGACACGGAGCCATCCAGAACACAGCAAGGACATAATGTGGAATATTAAATACAAGTATTCATGATGACCTCACAACTACATCTGAACACAGCAGGTTTTCATGATAAATGTGTGTAATATTGTGTGTGTGTGTGTGTGTGTGTGTATATCAGGCTGGGCGATCTGGAGAAACAGGAGAAGCAGCTAAATCAGTATAAACAAACCAGCTCAAACATCAACCAGTGGATCGACCAAACAAGTCATCGCCTGGGCACACTGCAGAGCTACAAACTGAGCACAGTGCAGGACCTGAACGACCATCTGAACCAACACAAGGTCTCACACACACGTGCACACACACGCGCACACACACACACACACACCCTGACTGTATGATTGTGTGTGTAACAGGCGCTGCACTCTGAGATTAAGGGGAAAAAGGACAAAGTGGATGAAGTGCAGAAGGATGCCAGCAGCTGTTCTGCCTCCATAAAGGTATACACACACACACACACACACCCACACACACACACTTACAGCTCAGACCTGCGGAGACACACACACACACACACACATAAGATAATATCCACACAGATATTTTGGAAAACTGTGAAAATGTGTTAATGTTCCTCCACCTTTCCAAAAGCTTCCATTTCAGTCACTCAAAACACATTTTTTGTGCGGATGTGAGGCCAAAACACAGAGAAGAAAAATAATACATAGCTGTATCCATATGGGCGGAGCCTGAGTGCAAGAGAGTTACTACTAATCATGAAAATTGTTTAAGATTACAGACACAAAAGCTCTGAAACTCTGAGAAGAATGGTGTTCACTAGAATCCCAACACACACTCGTTATCATCACACAATGTGATTCTTTTCTTCTGGAAATGCACGGCACTTACATAGGACATATTTCTTCATTGTGATTGTGTAATATCACTATTTATCATCTCCTTATCAGGATTATGAGCTGGAGTTGGCGTCATACAGCGCTGGGTTGGAGACGCTGCTCAACATTCCCATCAAGAGAACCATGCTGCAGTCTCCAGCGACTGTACTGAACCAGGAGGTACACAGCTCAGTGTTATTTCTGTACAATAAACCATAGCAGCTGTACACTGCGGTATGGTCTCGTCACCTGCTAGTGTGAATTCAGGGTTAAAGGCACTCAATGTGCTACGTAAATAAAATGATGGTAGTGTTTTTTTTTACAGGACTGGATAAGATTTATTTATCGTACTGATTATTCTTCTTTCTCCATCCGTGTCAGGCCGCAGATATTCAGTCTCGGTATATCGAGCTGCTGACTCGCTCGAGTGATTACTACAAGTTCCTCACTGAGATGCAGAAGAACATGGAGGAGCTAAAGGTGAGTGCTGGATATATAGCAGCTATAAACAGTCGTTCCCTCACCAGCCTCTCTTTATTCTCTCTCTTTAAGTTAATAAGAAAAACACGCAGATTGTTACGCGTGTTACTGAGAAACCGCGAAGAAGCGTAAACTCGTCTGTCCTGAAGATGTCGAAAAACTTAAAGTTACAGCTTTACCTCTGACTCTTACAAAGCGCTGACACTGGAGACTCCTTCCATCAATGTTAAATAATCGCATTTCTCCTTATGGACATTTTTAAAAAAAAAATCCATTTACATGAAGGGTCCGCTGTACATCTTCCTGTGAATGAGTGGTTACTATAGAAACGATAACGTAGTAGAATGAGTGCATTACTATAAACCTGTCATTTGCAGCTGCACTACTGTCAGAGCCGCTGTTATAGAAAATGATTCTGACCAATCAGAATTCAACAGCAGTATGGTATAAGTTTACAATAATTTGTATGTTAACCAAAATAATAAATTAGCTGACACATCAAAAAATTCAAATATTGTGTGCGTAACTGCCATAAGCTATTAGGCATTAAACCAGACTGCATTTTGTAAGATTTATACTTACTGCTGTCCAGCTCAGTTGAGAAAATACAGAATTTAACATAGATGTAGTTGAGTGAAAAGACGTTTATTTAAATTTATACAAAAGGCTACTAAACTGCTCGTAATTCAATGTGTTCTCTTCTTTTCAGATGCGAAACACTAAAATTGAACTTTTGGAGGAAGAACTAAGGCGTCTGAGGGACGAACTGCAGGATCGCTCACAGAAGAACAGGTCCCTGGAGGACATCTTGGCCCGTTACAAACTTGAACTCTCTCAATCTAAGGAACAGATCATTTCTATGGAGGAGGTGAAGAGCACTGAGGCCATGAGGTACCATGCAGCTAAGGACAACCTGGACACCACCCAAAATCAGCTAAAAGACCTAAATGAACAGGTGGCGCGGCTTACACTGCTTATTGATGAGGAGAAACGCAAGCGAAGGCTGGCCGAGGAACGTTATACCAGCCAACAACAGGAGTACGAGGCTGCCATCCGCAAGAGACAGAAAGAGCTGGATGAACTTAACTGGTCCAAGATCGACTTTGAGAAGGCCATCAAGGACAAGGAGCGGGAGATTGAGCGTCTGAAGATGCAGTTGGAGGACGAGGCCTCCCGGCGCCGAGCAGCGGAATCTGAAACCTCTAAGGTAAGAAACCAGTTCAACCAGGAGATCAGTACTCTAAAACAAACGTACGAGTCCGAGATCCACATCACCAAAACCAACGTGCTAAAGACCACACAACAAAAGGAGGAGGACACTGCTGCCCTGAAGATGCAGCTGGAGAGACTCATGGATGAGAAACGGGATCTTGAAGAGGAGCTCAGGAGGCTTCAGTTGTCCATCAGCCAAATGGATGAAGCCAGGAAGAGGGCAGAGCAGGAAGCACACCAAGAAAGATCCTCAGGAACAGAGGAGACCAGAAGACGAAAGGAACTAGAGATACACGTTCAAACCATCACACGACAGAGGACTGAACTTGAGGCCAGGTACAAGGAAGAACTCGCACAGGCCAACAACAGAACACAAGAAAAGGTCCGTCAGATTTCGCTCCTTACTCAGAACCTGGATGACGAGACCCGGAAGAGAAAAGCTCTGGAACAAGAGAACCAAAGACTTCGGCAGTCAGAGGCAGACTTGCTGGCCAAGCACACTTCCTCCCTGGAAGTCATCAATAAACTGAAAATCACAGAGAAAGAGGCAAACCTTATTCGTATCGAGCTGGAGAAGCAAGCAAGTGAAAAAGGAAAAGTGGAACAGAGCGCTGCTAGGATGCAGACTCGCATTAAAGATTTGCAGGTCATGATAGACAATCTCGAGGCTGAGCTGGAGAAAGAGAAAAAAGGCAGCCAGGATGAACTTACAAGGAGAAAGAGGATAGAAGCTGAGCTGGAAAGGGTGAATCAGTTGTGCAGAGAGTACACAACTACCATTAACACTCTTCGTGTCCATAAGGAGGAGGAGAGTGCCACAGGCCGAAGGCATGAACAGGACCTCCGTCGTGTCCAGGAGGAGCTGGACAGATGTCGGAAGGAGCACACGGTAACTTCTGAGCAGTTCACCAGGCTGACGGCTGAGCTGAAGGCCCTGCAGCAGCAGCTGATTCAAGAGCAGGCTCGTGTCCGGGAGGTCAACCTACGCAACGAGACTCTGTACAAGACCATAGAGGAGAAGAGCCGAGGGTTAAATGAGAGCATGTCTGAAATTGAAAAGCTCAGGACTCTTACTCAAAACCTTACCAAGGAAAGGCTGAAGTTAGAGGAGGAGCTGAGGAGTGTACGCCAGGAACGGGATGACTTACGGAGCAACAAAAACAGCAACGAGAGTGAACATATGGCCCACCTGTCAGCCATACAGCTCCAGCTTCAGAGCTCAAATAAGAGAGGCCTAGAGCTCCAGGCCCACATTAGTGAGCTGACAAAAGAGAGGGAAAATTTAAAGGCGGAAATAGCCAAAATCCAAAAGCAATATACGGAGGTATTTTTGTGGATAAATTACATTATCAGATCCACCAAATTCCTTTAAATGCTGCTTTTGCTGAATAATGCTGCTGCACTTTGCTTTATAACTGTGCATAATCTATAATCAGATCACTCAATTTACCAAGATTCTTAAATAATTCATTCCATGCATCATGCTTTTGGCTTCATGCTTACTGATGTTTGTGTTTTTGTTTTTTTGTATCATGGTTCAAGTGGTTAAATGTATAATAATATCATGTTCTTTTTGTTTTCAGACATCTCTGATGGTCCACGAGTCTCAGACACACTACAAGGAGATCCTACAAGAGAGGGATAGTCTCCTGGCCAAACTTAAGTTGCTGGAAATGGACAAAGGAAAGCAGCAACGCTCTGAGGAAGAGCTGAGTCGCATCAAGATGTCACTAGAATCAGAGATGCGTCAAAAGCAGCGCCTCCAGGAGGAAATTGACAAAATCCGCAAGGATTTTAACTACTGGAAAAGCCAGTATGAGATAAAGGATGGTCAGGTTAGACAGTGCCAAGCAGACAAAGACAAGGCAGAGAGGGACAGGGCTTCCCTGAGCAAAGAGATCACAAAACTGACCGCTGAGCTTAGAAGTTTGGAGGAACGGTACCGGACTCGCCTACAAAGCTCAGAGTTTGAAGTGTCTGAACTCACCCACAAGCGAGAGGCTCTGGAAAGGGAGCTGAGGAAGCTGCAACAACGTCCAAGCGTCTTCACTAAGCAGACTCAGACAGATGAGAAAGTCGCCACGATTGACCCATCAAAGCTTGTTTTTGATGGCATTCGCCGAAAGGTAACGGCTCACCAGCTTTGTGACTGTGGGATCATTGATAAAGCTACTCTCGATAAGCTGGTGAAGGGCCAGATCACAGTGTCTGATGTTTCAGTGGAAATTCAGCCCAGTCTTAAGGGTACAGGGGTTATCGCAGGTGTTCAACAAGATTCCCACAGCAGAATGCCAATTACAGAAGCTAAAAGTAAGAACGTGCTGAGTCCACAGAGTGCCATAATGTTGCTGGAAGCTCAAGCTGCCACTGGCCACGTGATTGATCCAAAGTATAATGAGAAGATGCCAGTAGATACAGCCTGCTCAAGAGGTATTGTTGACACAGAGGACAGGGACATCCTCATTACAGCTGAGGCAGCTTGCACAGGGTTCAAGGATCCATTCACAGGAAAACTTTTGTCCGTTGGACAGGCATGCAAGAAAGGACGACTTGACAAAGAGAAGGCTATTCGACTGCTCCAGGCTCAAGAAGCAGTAGGAGGGATAATTGACCCTGTGCTAAGCGTGTTTCTACCCAAAGACATTGCCTTAGACCGTGGCTTGATTGATGAAGAGCTTTATCGTGCGCTGAACAAAAAGCCAGCTTGTTATATCAATCCAGCAACCGCAGAGAAGATCAGCTACAGTGACTTGAGGAAGAAGTGTGTCACAGAACCTACAACTGGCGTTCTTCTGCTCCCTGTAAACAGTAACTCAGAGTTTGTCCAGGGAATCCGTGGTCAGGTCTCACTCACCGAGCTTGTAAATTCCAACCTAATTAATGAGGGAGATTTGGACAAAGTGAAACGAGGCCTGCTCACAACTAAGGATATTGAAAATAGGCTGAAGATGTACCTATCTGGCTCTGGCTGCATTGCTGGCATTTATGATGAGGCTCAGGATAGAGTCCTGCCCTTCTACCAGGCCATGAAAGAAAATCTTCTCCGTCCAGGAACAACATTAGAGCTTTTGGAAGCGCAGGCGGCATCAGGATTCATGATTGATCCCGTCAACAATGTCTACTTGACAGTGGAGGATGCATGGAAAAGAGGCCTAGTAGGTAAAGAATTTAAAGATAAACTGCTGTCTGCTGAGAAGGCTGTGACTGGATACCGTGATCCCAGTACAGGGCAGCTTATCTCACTCTTTCAGGCTATTGAGAAAGAGATTATTGAAAAGGGGCATGGCATTAGGCTTCTGGAGGCTCAGATAGCCAGCGGCGGCATCATTGATCCTAAAGAGAGCCATCGCATTGATGTGGAAGTGGCTTACCGAAGAGGATACTTTGATCGTGAGATGAACGAAATTCTAACATATGAAGGTGATGACACAAAGGGCTTCTTTGACCCAAACACTCATGAAAATCTGACCTATCTGCAGCTGCAAAAGAGATGTATTTCTGACCCCAAGACCGGCCTGCTCCTGCTGCCTCTGAAGGACAAAAACAAGCAGAAGCAGCAGTCAAGTCAAAAAAACACTCTTCGCAAGAGGAGAGTGGTGATTGTAGACCCTGACACAGGCAAAGAGATGTCCGTTCGTGAGGCTTATCACAGAGAGCTGATTGACTATGACACATTTCTGAATCTTTCGGAACAAGAGTGCGAGTGGGAGGAGATCACCATCACAGATTCAGCTGGAAAGACTCGACTAGTTATTGTTGACCGTAAAACAGGTACACAGTATGATGTCCAGGACTCCCTGGACAAGGGCATTATTCAGAAAAGTTCCTTAGACCAGTACCGCTCAGGAGCTCTAACGCTCACCCAGTTTGCTAATCTCTTTTCAAGCAAAGGCATGGGTGCTGAGCTTTCCATCTGCACCAGCGTTCCAGACGATGTTACAACCTGCAGTAGCCCCACTGAAGTTACACCATCTTCTCCAACAGTCCGCAAACGCTTTGCTAGTGTTTCCATCACACTCTCCCCTCCTTCTGATATACTGGATGACCAGAGCCCGGTGGCAGCCATCTTTGACACTGAAACCTTGGAGAAGATCACAGTAACTGAAGCTCAGCGTCGTGGAATAGTCGATGCGATCACGGCGCAGCGGCTCCTGGAGGCCCAGGCATGCACTGGAGGTGTCATAAACCCTGCCACTGGCAAAAGGCTCTCTCTGCAAGATGCTGTACTTCAGAGCATCATTGATGAGGATATGGCCACCAAGCTCAAACCAGCTCAGAAAGCTTACACTGGATTTGAGGACGTGAAAACCAAAAAGAAAATGTCTGCTGCAGAGGCCATTAAAGAGAAATGGTTGCCGTACGAGGCTGGGCAGAGGTTCCTGGAATTCCAGTACCTGACTGGTGGACTGCTGGAACCAGGAAGTGGTAAGCGAGTCAGCATTGAAGAAGCCATTCGAAGAGGATGGCTGGATGGTAAAGGAGCCCAGAAGCTGCAGGACACCAGGAGCTACTTGAAGAGCCTCACATGCCCTAAAACTAAGCTGAAGATTTCATATAAAGAGGCAATGGACAACTGCATGGTGGAAGAGACCAACGGAATGAAAATGCTCCAAGCCACATCTATGTCCACCAAGGGTATCAGTAGCCCCTATAACATCTCCTCTGGACACAGTTCCCGCACTGGATCTAGAGCTGGATCCCGGGGAAGCTCCAGGAGTGGATCTCGTCGAGGCAGCGTGGATTACTCCACCTCCACTTACACTTTCACTTCCACTTCTAGCACCTTTACTTCCTTCCCTTAATATTTTCAAACGTGTCTATGGTGGCTTATACTTTTTCCATACAGAACTACTCATTTTCCACATATATATCAAAAACTATTAGAATAAAATAGGGTTTGGGAATATTATACATGACTCATATGGATTATTAATTATCTAATCAGTTTTGTTTGGGTGCCTCTGATTATTATAAGTTGTTCTTTTTAGGTGCTTCTTTTTCTGTCCTGCTTTTTAAATCAGTAGATTTTTACATCATGTTATGGTAGTGATTATACTTTAAAAATTCACATATATCGAAATATTTACAAATTGTGTTATTTTCATAGTTATTTGAAACTTGATTGAACATTTTTAGAGCATTAAAATTGTAATAATGCAGAACCTTCTAAAATTACAGAAATTATTAGAGTAAAGAATTTTATAAAGTATAATTTGAAGAATGTCAAAACACTTTGTACTAACAAAAGATGACAAATTATAAATAAACTCAGTTTCCACTCATTTTGGGTAATTTGTTTTTACTTTATGTGATGGTACCACATCAAGGGTTAAGAAATAAAGGATTTATGATTGAAGGGATTGTGAGAATTGTGAGAGTTTAAAAAGTCAATATTGTGTTTGTTGTAGTTAATTCGATGAAAAAGGCAAAAATATTTTTATAGCACAATGACTAAGGATTAAGCACTGTTCGGAAGTTGCATGAGAGTTACATGCTTGTGACTGGAGTTTGTCTAAAACAGAGCATTTTTATAGCGTGATATCAGATCAAGTGAGGGGCAGTATTAAATCCAGTGCCACTGTATGACAGTATGTCACGCTGAAATTTGTGTTCTGGCTGTATACTCTCAAAAATACTATTGTATGTCATTCGAGGACAATATTAAAAACATAAATATGACACTATTCTTTAATTAATAATATCCTCACTTTAAAGTACATGAAAAGGATACCAGATTAGACGCATCTTAATCAGAGATGGTGCTGATTTCTTTCTCAATAAAATTATGAATGAACTTAGTTTATGTCTGGTTTATGTCTGGTTTATTGGCATGAAACAAACTTTTAAAAATCCTGAGCTTTTCAGAACAGTTGTTTGTTCTATTTCAAATAAAATGTAAAAGTTCTGAGTGAGGTGATGATGTTGAAGCAACTGACAATTATCTAACATTTTAAACTATTTCATCACTTTCCGACCCTGTTTTAAAAACTTTTGATGAAAGTGTGTTCAAGATACAGAGTCGAGCTCTGAGCAGTTTCACACGCCAGAGGTGTTTGTGCTTTTATAAATCCTACTATTTGTAATTTTAGTCTTTCTGCCTGCAAAATAGATAAATATTAATGTGCCAAATTAAAAAATGTTGGTGAAAATATTATTATTATTATTATTATTATTATTATTATTGTTGTTGTTGTAGTTGTTGTAGATGTTCTAATTTATTTAGAAATTTTCTTATTATCAATAATAATAAATTTCAGTTATTTATTTAGTTTTTTATTTAGTTTCCCAAACACAATTTGGGAAAATTCAGTAGAACATTACTGCACAAAACTGACAATCAAAGCTGACACAAATGTTCTAAATTACAGTATGTTTGGTCCTCTATAAGACTTCCAGTAATATCTAGCCTCAAGTTTCTGTGACGGTATAATGATATTTTTAACCTTTAATGGCAAATTTTCAGCATTTTGTCCATTTTTGATTTTGGTGGCAGAAACTTTGGTGCATCCCTAAAGATAAATGTCCTTTTAGTGTGAAGAAGAACGACTTTAATAAGCGTGAATGTATAAACACAGAGCGAGAACCTGTTCACACACTCCTTTCTCTGGTTTTATTTCTAATTCTACACACACACACACACACACACACACACACACCACCCTCTGATGGTCAGCAGGGCTCCAATTAAACAGCATGAGCAATATTAATAATAATAATAATAATAATAATAATAATAATAAAGTCTTGCTTTATTTTTAGTTTGTATTTGTTGAATTCTCAGCTTAATTGGCTGAATTGGTGCATTACTTTTGGGAATTCATTGACAGATCAAATTTAAAATGTTAGTTTAAACGTTATAAAATAAAAAGTATATAACCTGTGTACTTTCAGCAACACTGTGTATTTGTCTTCTGCCTAATTTTTTTTTTTTTTTACCACCTTCAGACCTGACTTTTTTCTAGATATTATAAAAATATTTATAAAACTGTATAATAAATTTTAATAAATTTATTACTCACTTAAACTGTAAGAATAACCAACTTGAACTTTCTCTTAATTAATGCATTTTAATGAAGAAAACACTTTAACCATGTGATCTCTATGACAGTGCATGCAGTCTGAAGGGTTAATGTTAAACAAATCCCACAAGCTTTTCTTATGCAATTCAGATTATTTTCCTGAAATTACTTAACACTGAAATGTTAACAAAAATAAAAACTATTTGCATTCAGTATATCTGACTATTGCATTGCAATAAATACACAGAAAAACAATAATTCAACCCATTTCAGTTTTATTTATCTGCACTTCCACAATGGACATTGTCACAGAGCAGCTTTACAGAAATCTGGATTTAAATTTAAATTTAGATCCCTAATAACAGGGTTACGTCACTCTTCTACATTTCTCCATTGCTGGTTTGGAAAACGTTGACAGTCACAGTAAGGGTTTGAGGTATTTTTAATTTATTCATTTATTTTTTAACATGTTTCTTTTACCACCAGGTGTGCTATAAATGGGGGGTTAAGGGACTCCAAGGGCAAGTACAGGACCAAACGTCTAGGGGGTGGAGTTGGACCTGATCCAGCTCCTCCTACCTGGATGGAATTGAAACAAGTGGGTGGAGTCAACTCTGTGTGTTTCAGACTGGATAAGTGTGTTGTTCCATGTTGTGCATCTTGTGGGTTTTTTGGTTTGACCCCACCCAGGTGGGAGGAGCTGGATCAGGTCTGAACAAAACTGTCAGGACCTTTGTTTTTGCAGCGACAAGTATCTCACAAAGAGGACCAGAAGAAACAAAAAATGTCCAGGAGAATGAGAATGTTCCAGGCTAGACAGCCCAAAGCTTTAACCTGTCATGGGGACCAAATTTCCTACTGACCCCCGACTACCACGGTCTCCACAGCTGCCCTCTGAGGTTTACATGTACCACGCTGGAGATTAAAGGAGTAAACATCCCGTTATTCATCAGCATGTCTCTGAAGACACTGTTTGTCATGACTGCTGGGAACTGGATGGTTCTGGTTTTATAGTTGCTGAGCTGTGCAGAAGATGTGCATGCTGCAGTGGCTGGTGGAGTGACGATGTTCATCTCTGATAAACACCTGGCCAGGTGAGCAAGCAAACGCACCCTTGTCTCACTGCTCACACACTCACAGCCGGCCAGGAAGTGCGCCACATCATGTGCACAGGCGTTGAATCCTGCTCGGTAACTCGCCAGCGCTGTGCGAAAGACAAGAAGCATCTCAGCGGCGCGCTAGTAGAGATGTAGAAGCTTGACAAGTGAAACACCATCATTATCTTCTCTGCAACCCGAACGCTCACAACCACCGCGTGACATCATCCTCATTTTATACAGAAAATATTTAAACTTTATCTCTGATTAAGGCGCGTCTCAGTCCTCAATGCAAAGGCAATGTCCTCAGTGCAAAAAATGATTACAATATTATTAATTAATGAATAGTGTGATATTTTTGTATTTAATATTGGTCTTGTGTGGCATTAGAGTGTGTGTGAGATGTTGTGGTTCCATCAAACTGTCAGATGGTGGCGCTGGACTTAACGCTGCTCCTCACTCGAGCTGCAAACACGCAAGAAACACGCGCTTAAGCTCACGATCAGAGCCGAGTGTAACTGAGACACGCCCCTGTTCTAGATAAACTCCGCCCATGTGCAACTGAGACACACCCCTGTTCTAGATAAACCCCGCCCATGTGCAACTGAGACACACCCCTGTTCTAGATAAACTCCGCCCATGTGCAACTGAGACACGCCCCTGTTCTAGATAAACTCCGCCCATGTGCAACTGAGACACGCCCCTGTTCTAGATAAACCCCGCCCATGTGCAACTGAGACACGCCCCCTGTTCTAGATAAACTCCGCCCACGTGCAACTGAGACACACCCCTGTTCTAGATAAACTCCGCCCATGTGCAACTGAGACACGCCCCTGTTCTAGATAAACTCCACCCATGTGCAACTGAGACGCGCCTCTGTTTTAGAGTTGTTGTTTTTTTTTAACAATTGCAAAGGTTGGAAAAAGTTTATAAACTGATGATTTTTACAGAAATTTAATTGTTCCTTCTTTAAGGTAATTTATTACACAATTTTTAAATTTTTTTTTTACATTTTTAAATTTTTTATATAATTACATTTTATGTGCACATTAATTAAAAGTATCACTGAACTGAATTTTTTACAAAAATGTTTTTAAAAAATGTTTTACGGCAGTTTGTTAGGAAAATACTGTGTGTATAAGTGTTATGTGATTGTGATTAAATACTGTGTGTATAAGTGTTGATATGTGATTGTGATTAAATACTGTGTGTATAAGTGTTGATATGTGATTGTGATTAAATACCGTGTGTATAAGTGTTGATATGTGATTGTGATTAAATACTGTGTGTATAAGTGTTGATATTTGATTGTGATTAAATACTGTGTGTATAAGTGTTGATATTTGATTGTGATTAAATACTGTGTGTATAATATTGTGATACGCATGTAGCGTATTGTGAAAAGTTTTTTAAAATATTTTGACATTTTTTCAGGATCTCACCGGCTTTCTGTTGCATGTTTCTGATATGTTTCACTGTCAGTTCCAGAATATCAGCTTTCTCCAGCTTGGCATGTTGTGTGGTCTGCAGAGAGAAAACACACACACACACACCTTTAACACACGTGTGTAAGCAGGTCACTGGGTTCTGGCGTGATGTATGCTGTGCACTGACTGACGTGTTTATGAAGCGTCTGCAGGAGGAGGCTTTTCAGTCGACTCAGGCTGTGGTTAATGCGAGCTCGTCTTCTTTTCTCCATCAGTGGCTTAGAAAGCTTTAACAAAAACACAAACATTATGCTGTAAATTACTGTTAAATGTTTGCATCATGCAGAAATACAGTAAGTCACACAGGCCAGTAAGAAAAATGAGTACATCTGAGGCATAAGAAAGTTGTTAGTTGCATTTACTTCAAATATTGACTTCAACCGAACAAAATATATTTTTAATCTAGATGCATTGTTTTTTCGTATTTAATTTCACAATTTGTTTTATCATATTTAATTTCACAATTTTCCATCTTCTCAACAAATTAATTCTGAGTGGGTCATCAAACAATGTCTAGGCTTTGAACATACAAAGTAATTAAAAAAATTATTTTTGCATTTGTCAAAAATAAATGGAGAAAATTGAGTTCTGAATACTAAAATGTTACAATTTTCATGATTATTTTTGTGCAAAACAAAAACTGATAATGTGTTAATATTTTTAGCCATTAAATAAATATTAGGATAAGTAAAACAGAATTAAATAAATTTGTACATTTAAATTTTTTTACATTTTTTTTTAAAAATCTCACAGTAATAAATTTATTTCTGTATTTTTATTTAATAATGCTTAAGCTCTAATTACTTTGTAAAGGTTCGTTCAAATTACTATATCTATTTTTGTAAGAAAAAAAGAGACTTTTTAGAGTTTACCTTTCGAATGTCAGACCTCAGAAGCGTTGAGCTGCTTTTCTTTTCCAGAATATAATCAGACATCCTGACCAGCACCAGTAATTATCTCCACTATGAATAATATAGTATAAATAAATAACAATAATATTAAAGAATCAGTAATCTAGTAAAATAATGCTCTACCATGCTCACAGTGTGTAAAATAATATTTGAATGATCTGCAGTCAGGTTTCTCTCACAGCTCTCTGACCTCCCGCTAGCACCACGTCCCGAGCGTGATTAAGCGTTCTGACAGACGCAGCGTTCTATAACAGACCAATCCACCAATCAGGAGGAGGAAAGGAACTTCACCCCTGACCTGCAGCACACCTTCAGACGACGGTGCTATCAGAATAAAACGAACATGCTGAATCGTAGGAAAATATTGGTCTTTAATTGTACCAGTTTCTTATAGATTATTATATAAACACATCTAGGGATGCATTGTTACCTTTTTTCCAGACCGAACTTCAGACACGTGTTTCTTGGTACTTATAGATACTGACACTGAAAGGAGTAGCCTGCTTAGTGTTAATCAAGCCGAGACATCACGAAACATTTTATTGATCTCTGTTTCGGTTTAAAATGAGCCACACGTGTGTGTTTTGCCATTTAGACTGCTAGACTTGTTCTTTATAAAGTTAGTTAACTTGGATGGAGTAGGGTTGCGGTGGAGAAGATCGTGTTCCAGGGCTGGAAATTGGGACACATTGAGGTTTTTTCACATGAAAAACAAGTAGCTCCATCCAAGAAGTCTTCCAAGAGGTCATGAAGCAACGTGTAAAACAGAGGCAGTATGATGAAGGGGTATGAATAATGGCCTCCTGCCACTCAGCTTGTCTCAGCAGGTTCAGACCAGCGGAAACAAGTGCGTAATTCCCTGACAGCGTGAACAATACAGCCATTCTTCTTCATGGGGTTTTCCCATGGCATGATGAGCCCGTGGGGTTTGGAGGGAAAACACAGCCCCTTCCCTTCTGATTCATATACACCAATGATCTGTCTCACATTCCTGTCTGTCTATCCATCATATAGGAGATGTACTGTATGTTTACACTTTTGAGGAATCCCTTGTGTTTGTACTCTACCTATATGGAGCAGACACTTCATAGTGCTGCTTTAATACTCCAGTTTTCAATTTGCCAGTTTTGTGACAAATTATGCTGTCATTATTTGCTGTTATCATTTATGTTGTCAGTTTTGTTGTATCAAAGTATCTACGTATGTCATGACAACTATCCATCCATCCTCTGTACTGCTTATCCTACACAGGATCCCACGGAGCTCAGGGCACAAGGCAGGGGACCCCCTGGGCAGGGTGCCAACCCATCACAAGGCACACACACACACACACACACACACTTTGGACAATTTGGAAATGCCAATCCACCGACAACATACAGTATGTCTTTGGACTGGGGAGGAAACCCCCAAAGCACAGGGAGAACACGCAAACTCCACACACACACAGGACGGAGGCAGGATTCAAACCATCAACCCCAGAGGTGTGATGCAACAGTACTAACCACTAATCTACTGTGCGCCGTCATGACAACTAGAAAAGTGAAAATCCTAGATGCATCATAGCAATGTGACACCATGACATTGTCGCAACATAACGCTACAACGGTGTTAATCGGTACTAATAATACTGTAGCTACGTAACTCTGTGAAGCTGTGAATTGGAACTAGTCCCTTTATGGCAACATAACTCATTGATGTTGTGAATGAGAAGTCATGGAAAAATGTAAAATTTAAACTCTGCAACATTTAAATCTGAAGTAGTCACATTGTAGCAACGTAACTTTGTGATGTTGTGAGTCAGTACTAGTCGCTGAAGTCCCCAGTCTCTGTTACTGTCTCTGTTTTTTAGGGTTTATGTCTACATAGAATAATGCCTTAACATATTTTGCACTAATAAAGAGATATAATATTTTGCATGTTTAACAGTTTTCACAGATGTGAACAATCCTTTGAAATGATGACCCTGATATCATCTGATATTGTAGCTACAACAGTGTGATCAGAACGTTGTGATGAGAAAATGAATGTAATGACCACCAGACTGTAACTTGGAATTTGGTCACTACATTGGGAGCTGGTTAGTCCAAAAGGATGAATAAATCACTGGCACGCAGTGTGTAAGCTGGGCTTGACTGTGGTGGTTAATTTTCACACGGGACGATGCTGGTGTATCAGTGTGTATCACCCACACTGACCCTGCTCTTCCTCCATTGTCCCAATCAGAGAAGGATGTATAGAGCAGAGGAAGAGGCGTGGCCGATCACTCCTTCAGTTCCGATCTCCATTGTCAACATGAGATTGATGACTTTATAGTCTGGGTTCACAACACTCACACTGGGGTTAAATCCCGAGTGAAGAGACACGACAGACCTTTTACACTCAAAAGCTGCTTAGTGAGAGTTCTCAAGAGCTTCTCAAACACTTTCTAAAAGCCTAAAGTAGAAAATCTCAACACTAATATTATTGGTATATAAATATATTGTAATTGTTCCCAGAGTAAATGTTCTGGAATGTATTTAGAAGCACATTTTGATATCTCTGTGTTTTAGAAAGGCCTCTGAACCTCAAGAACAAACCCTGTTCCAGAAAATGTATTAATTTATTTATTAATCCACCAGCAGAAACTCAGCATCTGTGTGTGCACGCGCTGACGTCTTTCCTGAACTCCTATTTATTAGTCATCACTGTACAAACACTGCATCAGCTTATTTCTCCTGACCATCCTGCTAGACTATTCAGTAGGGTATATAAATGTAGTTCAAACAGGGATAAAAAAAAAAAAATTTGTACAAGCTTATGCTTGTTAAGCTTGAAATGATTTTATGTTTTGTAGTCAGGGACTCTTCCAGTGTAAAAAACACATTTACAAGCTTGTAATTCCAGCACGAATATATTTAAGAATATAATAATAGTGAGTATCATCACAGCTCCAGGTTCCCCAGTTTGATCCTAACCTGGGTTACTGTGTGTGTGTGTGTGTGTGTGTGTGTGTTCTCCCCTGGAAGTTTTTTCCTTACAATAAATTTAGCTCAATTAAAAGTTAGATTTCTCTCTCAATTCCTCAGTGTGAGATTAAGTTAATTAACCAGACAAGACATTCCCATAATATTTTTTTAAACCCTATCCAAGGATGCCAAAAATTCTGGAGCTAACTGAAACTATGAAAAATAAAATTGAGCCCAGTTTGAGACTTATCAGAAGTATTTTCATTTCATAGATGGCTAAAGTGTCTTGCTAATGGAGAGAGGAGAAAGTGTACAGCAGCTCTGTTCCTGCCTGACTGAGTGTTGAGTCCACAAAGCTCCACTAGGTGGCGATGTGAGCCTCCTCTTCTCAATCCACCATAAACTCACAGACACAGAAGAAGACGAGCTGCAGTTTTCCAGTCTGACTGTCTTTATATTTCTGATCAGGGTTTAATCAGACAGCTGGAGAGTATCAGATTAAAAATAAAAGCTTGCTGAGTCCTTACTTGAGGAGGTTAAGTTAATTCTGCTTTAAAGCCAAGGTGAGGTAAGTTAAACCCAGTCTTCTTTGCCTGAGCTGCAAATTGTTAGAGGCTGAATGTACAAAATATATAATATACTTATTTATTTAAAGCTCAAGGAATTGTTGCTGAATTGTTGCTGTCAGCATCTTGTTATGACTAGAAAAGCATAAAAATAAACACCTCTAGTTATAAGGAGAAACATCTCATAATGAGTGCTGAAAAAGGAAGGAAAAAAGAAGCATAATAAATCATAAATAAATACCCCACAGTCTCTGTGAAGTTGTCAGAGCAAAATAACATTTACATTCCCCGTACAGGTGAGGCAGGATACAGCTGAGCATGTGAAGGTTAAGGGTCTTTCTAAAGGCCAATAGTGGCAGCTTGGTGGTGCTGGGATTTGAGCTCACAACCTTCTGATCTGTCTGAATAGTAGCTCAAAGCCTTAACCACTGACTCCCCACTTCCCTCATTTCAGAATTTATACTAACAAAGTCATACACACACACACACACACTAACAGGAACATCTGTATACCTGCAATTATCTAATCAGCCAATCATGTGGCAGCAGTGCAATGTATAAAATCATGCAGATGCAGATCAAGAGCGTCATTTAATGTTCACATCAAACATCAGAATGAGGAAAAAGTGTGATCTCTGTGACTTTAGCCGTGGCATGGTTGTTGGTGCCAGAAGAGCTGGTTTGAACATTTCAGAAGCTGCTGATCTCCGGCTGAGTGAGCAACAGTTCTGTGGGTGGAAACGCCTTGTTGATAACTGGTTCAAGCTGTCAGGAAGGATATAGTAAGTCAAATAAGCACTTGTTACAACCGTGTTGAGCAGAAAAGCATCAGCAGAAGACCACATCAGGTTCCACTCCTGTCAGCCAGGAACAGGAATCTGAGGCTATCATGGGCACAGAATTGGATTAAAGCTCCAGCCAGATGAAATTATGCACAGGTTCATGGGAAACACTCATTACATTCAGTGTGTTTTTCTGTTTTATCATTTTGTCTATTAAAAAATAATTTGTTGCATTTCAAATTAAGTTTCTATCTTATTTTATTTCCACCTTTTGTGATCCAGAAAGGAATGATGTCCTGTTACAAGTCATCTCCTCCTGCTTGTGTCCAGTTTCCTACACCTTTCAAATTGACCTTCACAAACACATCAAGAGATGGCACTATTTCAGAAATTTGGAGAAATCAAATCTGAGAGCCTGTCCCCAGTGAGCTCCAGCAGTCAGTCTGGTTCTCTCCTCACTAAGACCTCACCCAAACTAATGTGGGAAAAAATCTACCACTGCTCAGACTGTGGGAAGAGTTTTACTAAACTGGGATACCTCAGAGATCACCAGAGAATTCACACTGGAGATCAACTATATCGGTGCTCAGAGTGTGGAAAGAGTTTTAATCGACAGAGTAACCTCCAAATACACAAGCGCACTCACACAGGAGAAAAACCATATCAGTGCATCCAGTGTGGGAAGAGTTTCTCTCAGCAGCAGAATCTCCAAACGCATCAGCGCATTCACACTGGAGAGAAGCCGTATCAGTGTTCACAGTGTGGGAAGAGTTTTAATCACAAGAAAACTCTACAACAACACCAGAGCGTTCACACAGGAGAGAAACCGTATCACTGCTTACACTGTGGGAAGCGTTTCTCTCAACAGCAGAATCTCCAAACGCATCAGCGCATTCACACAGGAGAGAAGCCATATCAGTGCTCAGAGTGTGGAAAGTGTTTTTCTCAAAACAGTCGTCTCCAAATACACCAACGCGCCCACACCGGAGAGAAGCCATATCACTGTTCACAGTGTGGAAAGAGTTTTAGTGGGAGACGTACTCTCAAAAAACACCACAGAATTCACACTGGGGTGAAACCCTATCAGTGCTCAGAGTGTGGGAAAAGTTTTAATCGACAGAGTCATCTCCAAATACATCAGCACATTCACACTGGAGAGAAGCCGTACCAGTGCTCAGAGTGTGGGAAGAGTTTTAGCGAGAGAGCTTCTCTGAAAGAGCACCAGCGCATTCACACCGGCGAGAAGCCATACCAGTGCTCCCAGTGTGGGAAGAGTTTCATTCGAAGTAGTCATCTCCAGCGACATCAGCACATTCACACAGGAAAGCGGCCGTATCAGTGCTCAGAGTGTGGGAAGAGTTTTACTCAACACTGTACTCTTCAGAGACACCAGCGCATTCACACAGGAGAGAAACCGTATTACTGTATACAGTGTGGAAAGAGTTTTACACGACTAAGTTATCTTGAAAGACACCAGCAGAATCACACAGGAGAGAGGACGTATTGGTCCAGCCCAGACGAGACTTCCTAGGGGACTTCACTGTAAACACTGGCAGCTGTATGAAAACAGTGTATGTGCAGATATGATCAGATGACAAAGAAATCAGGAACAGTATATTAATTGTAGATCACTGCATCATTTTAAATAGTGCTTATCAAAGTGCTCTTGCAGCAAGTGATAGTAGTTATCAGTAGTGCTGAGATTAGAATAGTGGATTATATAGTAGAAACAACAAACTATTCTTCAACTCCTGAGTCACTCACAGTCATGAAGACACTGTCTGTTATATTACATAGTTTTATATTTTATTTATTCTGAAATGTTAAAGTGTTAAAAGTTTTGAAATGGTTCCTGATCCTTAGTGATTGCACTACTAACACATAGATTATAAATAGAAAGGGATATAGTTAGATATATGAATATTTGGACAGTGACACAGTTTTGGTAATGTTGCCTCTGTACTCCACCACTATGGATTTGAAATGAAGCAATCAAGATGTGATTGAATTGTTGACTTTCAGCTTTAATTCAAGGGGTTTAACAAAAATATTGCATTAACTGTTTAGGAATTACAGCCATTTTTTACAGAGTCTGACTTGCTCCATATAGGAGCCCAAATATGGTAGTATCTATATGCCTCTATTCATCATGCGTGACCCGGCTGTCTGCATGCATCTCAAACACCCAGCATGCTACAGAAAGGCGGAAGGGTTGAACTTGGAATGGAAATCGAACTGCCTGTACTTTGGGGGGAAAAAAAAACTCAAAAAACTGTGCTTAAAATCTGGTGTGATGGGAAAATTAATATATTCATGGCACACATCTACTGACATGAACCTCTATCACACGTCTTAAGGTACTACAGCATGAACAACATCTGATAGCTTTAACCTTGTAATTACGAAATGTATCTTAATTGATTAGTTTATTGCTGTAACATCTGGAAGTACATGATGCTGGGTTATGGCCTGAAGCGGACTGTCTTGTGCTAGCTTTGGCTGGTAGGCAGAAGGATCTGCATTTTAGAAGTGAAGAGGAACAGTGCCTGTCCACAGTCTAAGAGTCCACACACCAGTTCAGCCTAAAACCGATGAGAAACTCGCATTCGCAATAGGCTACAAGGTGAGACCTTATTTCTGCTTTAACCTGGCTTAAACTTACACACTAGTGCACTGTAGTGAATCGCGGTATTCTGGTTCTTTGGGGACTGTATATTTGGTTATATTAATGTGCCTCCTATTTTTTCTCTTTTACAGACTGACAGTATCACACAACTTGTTAGTACTTTTTAAATCCTGAAATGTTTCCTGTGTTATTGAAAAAGGAAATATAATATCTCCCAAATGCTCCTTCAGCTCTAACTTCCATCAGATCCATGTGCAATCTTATCTGTTCGAGTTGTGGAAGCTGTGGAGCATTGAAAACTGTCGCACAGCGACATCTGTTGGTGCGCAGTAATTATTGCAGCCAGAAATTCAAGGCTGTGAAGCACCTTGTTGATTTCATAGTTTTAATCTGTGTATTCATTGTTTTCTGCTGATAACCTTCTGTTAAAGTGCTTCACTAAATGTGTTATGTATGTGAAAACATTATGGGTGTGATTTTTAAAATGTCTTGCTCCAGAGATTTGTTGCCATCACTGCAAACAGTATGAAATTCTGGATAAATTCACATATTTACAGTATAAGTTTTGAATCCATTTATTTCTGTAAAGCTGCTTTGTGACAATGTCCATTGTTAAAAGCGCTATACAAATAAAATTGAATTGAATTGAATGGAATGAAAGTGTATAAGCGCCAATCAGTCGAATGTTATGATTACTAATTAAACATTAGAGTTCATGTTGTATTAAGTACTGTATATTCATGGGTTTGATTTGCACAAGTAGTCCATGTGAAGGGAGAACAGGGTTGCTGTGAGGAAAGGTGAGCAAAGAAAGGTGAAAGAAGACCATATCACCATATGGGATGTTTGTGCAGGATGCTGGTGTGATTAGGTATTGAATTGCAACTTAAAGCAATTTATGAGTTACTCAGTAGTTTAATGGGTTACTCGGTAATTTAGTGGGTTACTCGGTAATTTAGTGGGTTATTCGGTAGTTTAGTGGGTTACTCGGTAATTTAGTGGGTTATTCGGTAGTTTAGTGGGTTACTCGGTAGTTTAATGGGTCCTCTGACGCTGGGACTCTAAAATACCTAAACAGACAGAAGGAACATCTAATCATTTAATCTGATCCAATGTCTTCAACAGCAGAAATCAACACAGAACATACACTATATGGCCAAAAGTATACGGACACCTGACCATCACACCCATATGTGCCCATTCCAAAACCAGGTGTGGGCCCTTTATTTGCAGTGAAGGAAATTGTATCCTTTCTTTACAAAGGCATCCTATACAGTTGTGTGCTTCCAACTTTGTGGGAACAGTTTGGGGAAGAACCTCATATGGATGTGACGGTCAGGTTAGATTTTGGTCATATAGCGTACTTTACCTCTGGACCTCAGCAGTGTCAAACAGACCCCAGAGCTTTCTGTCAGCTGAGTGCTGTGGTGTTGATGGTGGTACCAATTACGGTGAAGGTGCAGGAACAATGAAACGGGGACATTCCCTCGTCAGCCTTTTCACAGCTGCCTGAGCATAACAGACATTACAGAATCCCAGCTATTTAAAGCCAAAGACAGGGCTGTCATCTTCTCTCACTCAAGATGTTTTTAACATTATTGGCCAATTTGAGACCGAAGTACCCTCTGACCTCCGCAGACCTCGGACAGTAAATACACAGAGCAGTAAAAACACAGAGCAGTAAAAACACAGAGCAGTAAAAACACAGAGCAGTAAAAACACAGAGCAGTAAATACACAGGACAGTAAATAAACAGGACAGTAAAAACACAGAGCAGTAAATAAACAGGACAGTAAATACACAGGACAGTAAATAAACAGGACAGTAAAAACACAGAGCAGTAAATAAACAGGACAGTAAATACACAGGACAGTAAA
>CM075006.1:134190-145485 GCA_037576675.1 Pangasius sanitwongsei
CTTGAGTGTCCTGCACAGAGCCCTGACCTCAACCCCACTGAACACCTTTGGGATGAACTGGAACACCGACTGCACCCGAGACCTCCGCTCTTTTAGGAAGAGTGGAGCTTATTATAACAGCAAAGAGGGAATAAATCTGGAATGGGATGCTCAGCACGCACATATGGGTGTGATGGTCATGGTACACATACCATATAGTGTACACTGCTAGATGTGGGGGGAAAAAGATGAAGTCAAAGACAAAATAAAAATCCAACCATCAGCTACACCACTTACTAATATCAACATACTTATATAGTAATAAATATATGAATGGTCTGCTACCAACGATGCCATGTTCTAAGTTGTTTAACACGTCTAGATGTAAATATCAGGAAATGAAAGCTGAAATTCTGATCTATCGTCCCATATTCATTTTTTTGATCTCAAACCCAAATGACTTCAGTGTAGAGCAAAAAACAAAAGAATTGGTCTTGTTATTCAAGTACTTTTGGAGGGGGCTGTATGTATGTATAGCTGTATGGAATGGACATTGATGTCTTAAAATTGATGCATCAATCCAAATAGTTTGATCGTTATACCCCATGCCACAGTTTACCTATACATTACCTGATTGGAGCTGTCTTGTATGGAGTCTGTGTTATGGACTATAACCTGTTGATTATATGATTGTATCTATGTAGTTAGTCCATTCACTCACCATAAATTTCTCCAACACTTTTTTATCTAAAATTTTGGAGAACATTCTGCCCAAGCACTGTGTACTTTTTTTTAGTAATAATAAGAGACATTATGTTTTGCAGTTGGGTTTTGTAGGCATCACAATACAGAATCAGCACTGAATAAAATGGTCAGTGACCGACAGCTCGATTCTGTTCTTTTGGTATTGCCACACATGTACTGACCCACTTATCGCGAACATGCTAAAGAAAGACTCAGATGACCAGATCACTTTTTTCCACATCACTGTATCCTAGTGCCTGTGCTTCCTACTGGCACTTTACACAACAATTTCCAAACCTTTTTGGAAAGACTTGCAACCTTTGTCTTTGTTACTGAAATTCCTGTATCTGCAGTCCAATAATAATAAACACTCTTAAATCTCAAAGTCACTTGGATCTTTTCTTCTTGATATCTTGCTTCAAAATTGAGGTCAGCTCTCAGCTGTTTAGCATTTTATACATGCCAGAGAGCATGTTATTACAGGGTAGTAATCTCATTCCTGCCTACTCCCAAAGTAATTCTGACCAATCCCACCCACTCCAGAGAGTTTGACAAATCCTGCCTGCTCATTTAATTATTGTTTGCACCTGCCTGCAATATTTTCTCTTAAGTTAGTTGGTTCTGGCTCCTGAGTGGAGTTTCAAGTCAAGTTTATTTGTCATGTGCACAAAAAAAAAAATTACCTCCCCAACAGCGTTTTGGACTGATGGTATTCCTAGTTTGTGACCTAGTGAGCCAATATCAGAATGTATTTTTGATAGACTATTAGGGAACTGGTATGTATGCCTAGTTAGTAAGTAGGTAAAGTGCAGATCCTGACTGTAAACAGTGGAATATGTGCAGTCACAGTATTGAACAAGAATGCAGGTTCCTCTTTCGGCTGCTCCCGTTAGGGGTCGCCACAGCGGATCATTGGTCCGCATATTGAACAAGAATGCAAAACACAGTAAAATATATAGTAGCTGTATGCGGTTGTAGTGGCTGAGCAGTCCTCTATAGACATAGGAAAGTTGATGAAGCAGCAGTACGAAGTAGCATTTAAAATTTTTTTAAAAATTACAATTAAATCAGATGTAGTAGTATGTGTAACATGTATTAAATATAATCAATATATCAATATATTGCGTAGAGACAGGACTTAGTCCTTAGCAGAAGTGAAATGGTAATAGTGCCCTTAGAAATATGTGTGTCCAAAAGTGACAAAAACATGTGAAGAGGTTGTCCATGAGTGTCCTTGAGCTGTCAGTGAGGGGATCAGTGTGTGGGAGGTAGTGGAGGCATAAGTGAAAGAGTGGAAGAAGGAGTAATGACTGGATTACAATTTAATTAGGATCCTGATGGCCTGCTGGTTCTGGTTTGAATGCTGTGGTACTGTCTGCCTGATGGAAGTCTGGTAAACAGTCTGTGTCCTGGATGATTGTGGTCTGTTGTGATATTGTGAGCCTTCCTCAGACATCGGGTGTGGAAGATGTCCTCCAAGGCTGAGAGTTTGTTGCCAGTAATGAGTTCAGCTGCTCTCACGACTCTCTGGAGGGCCTTGCGGTTCTTGAGGGAGCAGTTGCCAAACCAGACAGTCATGCACCCACACAGGTGTTTGTTCAGTCCCTTGTCATTTCGAGACTGCACTACTGCAACTGGCTCCTGGCAGGTCTGCCTCTGAGCCCCATTCAACCGCTGCAACTGATCCAGAATACAGCTGCACGACTGGTGTTCAACCTCTCTAAGTTCTCCCACACCACCCCATTGCTGCGCTCCCTCCACTGGCTTCCTGTAGCTGCTGCATCAGATTTAAAACACTGATGTTCACCTACAAAGCCAAAAACTGTCCAGCACCCACTTATCTCAAAGCTCTTATCACACCTCGCGTGGCACCACGCTCCCTCCGGTCCTCTAGCACTGCTCGACTGATCCCACCATCTCTCAGGGTACAAGGAAGGCCTGCATCAAGACTCTTCTCTGTTTTGGAGCCTCGGTGGTGGAATGAACTTCCCCTAGATGTCCGAACAGCTGAGTCACTAGCAGTCTTCAAACAATGTCTAAAGACCTACCTCTTCCTAAAATACTTAAATTAGCATGTTTCCTCTCACAAAAAATGTGTTGTCTGTGTGCTTCTCTTACTATATTCCCCAACAGAGTTTTTAGACTGATGGTATTCTTAGTCTGTGACCTAGTGAACCAGTATCAGGATATATTTGATAGAGACTTCAAAGCACTTCTGTAAGTCGCGCTGGATAAGGGCATCTGCCAAATGCTGTAAATGTAAAAATGCACCCAGTCAGGATGTTATCTATGGTGCATTTGTAGTTGTTGTTCAGGATGTTGGGTGGAAGTAGTGTCACTGACGAGCAGATTTCACCGCTGTCTTAGTGTGAAGGTACGAGGTCAGGTCATCAGTGATGTGCACACCAAGGAACTTAATACTCCTCTTTCCACAGCAGCCCCACTGATGTATAAGCAGGTGTGGCCATCCTCCTGCAGCCTCCTGTAGTCCACAATCATCTCCTTAGTTTTGTTGATGTTGAAGCAGAGGTTGCTGTCATTGCACGACTCTGATAACGCGCTGACCTCATCCCTGTAGGCTGTCTCATCTCCGTCCATGATGAGCCCCAGGATGCTGGTGTTGTCAGCATACTTGAAAATGATGTTGGAGCTGTGCTTGGCGACACAGTCATGAGTGAACGGGGCTTAGAAAGCATCCCTCTGGAGCTACTGTGTTCAGAAACAGTGTGGAGGAATTGCAGTAACGGATTTTCACCACCTGGTGTCTGTTTGTCAGAAAGTCCAAAATCCGATTGCACAGACAAGTGTTCAGTCCTAAGTCCTTGAGGTTTGCAATGATTTTGGCTAGAATGATGTTGAAGGCAGAGCTTTCATCAATGAACGGAATTCTCCGTAGGTGTTTTTCTTATCCAGGTGTGTGAGAGCAATGGCATCGGCAGAGCAATGGCATTTGCCCTATCGTCTGGAGATCGTGAGAATCCCGATGATGCCACAGCAATCCATGGCCAGGATTACAAGAGAGCAAAATTGGCTATGCTCTCTGGGTGGGAAGGATGGCTTACTCTCTCTCTCCATCACTTGCAGTGACACTAGCCAGTTGTGGGCATCTATGAGCTCATGCACCCACAATAGGACCAATTTAGGGTTGCCCTGTAATGCTGTATGAGCAGCAGTTTGAAAAGATGTGGAGGTTGGCTTCACATGTCTGTTTGGTAGATGTTGTGTGATAGAGGAGAGCTAGGAATTGGCTGGGAATTGGCAAGACCAAATTGGGGAGAAAATGGGGAGGGAAAAAAAAGAATATAAAAAGAGTCATTTAAACCAGTGTGACACTGATACCGAAAGCATTTACTAAATATGAATGAAAATAGTAAATGCAGCAACAAAATAAGTAATTTGGCCAAGGGGCCTAAACTTGTGCATACAACTGTATATAGATAAATATAGATACTTTTGTACACAGAGTAATATTATCTAGAAGAATATTATTATTATGTTATTAAATGCCACACAGATCAAGGAACACAAGCAAGGAGACACAACCCTGAGCAGGGTCCAGTGTTTGGTCATTTACCACTTTAACCAACATCACTTTAACCAGCGCTGTCTCAGTACTGTGATGAGGCCTAAATCCTGATTGAAAGATTTCGTGAAAGTAGTTCCCATGCAAGTATGAGCCTAACTGCTAACATTTTCTAGGACCTTAGAGATAAAGGGGAGGTTTGATATTGGCTGTTGATATTTGATAGCAAAGTAGGGTTTTTTACTCAGTGGTAGAACTGCTTGTTTAAAAGTTTTAAGTACATGGCCAATGGCCAATATTTATGACTTTATTTTTCTCCACTTGGTTATTCCGACTTTATCTTTAATTTGTCACCAATGTGTGTGTATATTAGTTAATGACACCTAATTCCATGTGAGTAAATGATATATGTTGCTGGTGATGTCACAGTACATGACTTTGTCTATTCAAAAATAATTTGCTGCATTTGAAATTGAGTTTCTAACTTATTTCATTTTCATTTTTTCTTATCCAGAAAGGAATAATGTTCTGTTACAAGTCGTCTCCTGCTTCTTGTGTCCAGTTTCATACACCTCTTGACCTGACCTCCACAAACACATCAAGAGATGGCACTGCTTCAGAAAGGCTTCAGATATCTGGAGAAATCAAATCTGAGAACCTATCTCCAGTAAGTTGCAGAAGTCTTAATAATAATTAGTCACTTACATTTTTTTTCTTCTTGACATCTTGATCCAAAATCAAGGTCATCTGTTCCTGCTCAGCATTTTATATTTTATACTTGTCACACAGCATGGTGTTACAGGGTAGTAATCCCGTTTCTGCCTTCTCGCGAAGGAATTCTGATCAATCCCACCTACTGCCACAGAGAGTTTGACAAATATAATATATAAAAATAATTTAGGGGGCATGGTGGCTTAGTGGTTAGCACGTTTGCCTCGCACCTACAGGGTCGGGGGTTCAAATCCTGCCTCTACTCTGTGTGCGTGGAGTTTGCGTGTTCTCGCCGTGCTTCGGGGGTTTCCTCCGGGTACTCTGGTTTCCTCCCCCAGTCCAAACACATACATTGTAGGTTGATTGGCATTTCCAAATTGTCCATAGTGTGTTATTGTTCCCTTGTGCCCCAAGTTCCCTGGGATAGGCTCCAGGCTTCCCTGCAACCCTGTGTATGGTAAGCGGTACAGAGAATGGATGGATGGATATATAATGTAAGTAATATGTAAGTGATTCCCATGAAAGTATGAACTAACTGCTGAGTTGCAACCTTTTCTAGGATCTTAGAGAGAGGTGTGATATTGGCCTATAGTTTGACAGCTGATGAGGTTCGAGGTAGGGTTTTTTACTCAGTGGTATAACTGCTTATACTGTTTATACCAAGATTTAGGTACTTAACCAATGCTGGGAGTTCTATTATTTATGACTTTATTTTTCTCCACTTGGTTATTCTGGCTTTATCTTTAATTTGTCACCAATGTGTGTGTATATTGGATGACACCTAATTCCATGTGAGTAAATGATATATGTTACTGGTGATGTCAGAGTACATGACTTTTTTGATCTCAAATTGTGCACAGGCTTACATGGACTATTGTTTAGTCACCATATCTATTATCACTGGTGATTACAGATGTTACATTCATATTGTATTTTTTTGTCTATTATTTTAACAATTCAAAAATAATTTGCTGCCTTTGAAATTGAGTTTCTGAATTTTTTTGTTTCCATTTTTTCTTATCCAGAAAGGAATAATGTTCTGTTACAAGTCCTCTCCTGCTTCTTTTGTCCAATTTCATACACCTCTTGACCTGACCACCACAAACACATCAAGAGATGGCACTGCTTCAGAAAGGCTTCAGATATCTGGAGAAATCAAATCTGAGAATCTGTCCCCAGTAAGTTGCAGCAGTCAGTCTGTTTCTCTCCTCTCTAAGAGCTCACCCAAACTAACGTGGAAAAAAATCCACCACTGCTCAGACTGTGGGAAGAGTTTTGCTAGACTGGGAGACCTCCAAAAACACCAGAGAATTCACACTGGAGAGAAACCATATCAGTGCTCAGTGTGTGGGAAGAGTTTTACTCAAGAGAGTAATCTCCAACAACATCAGCGCGTTCACACAGGAGAAAAACCGTACCACTGTACATGGTGTGGAAAGAGTTTTACTCATCAGCAGAATTTCCAAACGCATCAGCGAATTCACACTGGAGAAAAACCATATCAGTGCTCACAGTGTGGAAAGAGATTTACTCGTAAGAATGCTGTACAACGACACCAGCGCGTTCACACAGGAGAGAAACCGTATCACTGTATGCAGTGTGGCATGAGTTTTAGTGAGAGTGGTACTCTCAAAGAACACCAGCGACTACACACAGGAGAGAATCTCTTTCACTGCTCAGAATGCGGGAAGAGTTTTCATCAGAAGAAAACTCTACAAGGACATCAGCGCACTCACACCGGAGAGAAGCCATATTTCTGTACAGAGTGTGGAAAGAGTTTCAGTCGGATGAATACTCTACAGCAACACCACCGCATTCACACAGGAGAGAGGCCGTTTCAGTGTTCAGAGTGTGGACAGACTTTTGCTCAACAAAGTACTCTCCACCGACACCAGCACATTCACACCGGAGAGAAACCGTATCACTGCTCACTGTGTGGGAAGAGTTTTAATCGCAAAAATAGTCTACAACTACACCAGCGTCTTCACATAGGAGAGAAGTCCAGCACTCAGGAGATATACTAGGGAACTTCACAGTAAACACTGACAACTCGTAGCTTGTTCAAAGGGAATATATTTGTAGCATACCTGTCAAGTCGCATGGTTCAGGTTTTTTGCCTTTATTGTGGTCTCAAATCTCATGGGTTTTTTTTTTTTTCCACACTCAAAGCCACACTCATACCAACAAAAAAATTTGTTTCACAAATTACTGCTCTGTTGCAGAGTGTCATCACAGAAATAACTGTTTCCTGGTTAGCTCCACCTAGCTAAGCTGGCCATTTCACATGTCAAGTTAAAGTTCATTGTGCACACAGTCTAGATTTCCAACAGTGGATAGCAGTTAGATACATGACAAAATTTCCTGCTGAAGCGAGAGTTCGGTCAAAACTGGAGGAAAATTGTAAAGTGTGTAGGCGTTATGTAAACACTCAGCAGTGTTTGACGCTAAAATAAAGAATGAAGAGTATGGGGACTGACACACTCACTGGACTGCTGAAATGGAAATTAATTAGTGTCACAATACTGTGATAACTCCATTAATGCTCAAGAGATGCTTTATATAAGCATAAAAATGTTTGAAAAAAGTCATTCCTAGATTAAAAAGACAACAATAACAATAAAAGGAAAAGCGCAGACAACCTTTTCTTGGGGTTTCAGCACAACTCAATATTTTTACCAAATTTTACAAGGTTTCCAACACCCATCTCCATATTTCCTTTATGGTTAGACTGGCAGGTATGTATGTTGTAGATATGATCAGCTGGCAGAGGAATCAGGAACAGTACATTAGTTGTAGATCACTGCATAATTTCAGCCCACCCTCATGTGCTGTGAGTCTTTATACAGTCGCTGTATTCCTCCTGTTTATCGTAAGGCTGTTTTTTCATTTGCTGGTCACTGATTTTCATGCAGTGTTGTTAAATAAATAGATTTGCATAAACAATAAACACGGTAGAATTTTATGTGGTACAATTAGGATGTTTTTGTTGAATCATGCATTTCATTCATTGAAACAGACAGTTTGACAGAATCTGCTCCGTAACTTGAAGGACACAAGGCGCTTAAAAAAAACTCTAAATGATGCCTCCTTGATTCGTCAATCCTTCAGCTTGTGACCTGGAAATCAGTCAAAGTCTGACATTTTCAAGAGAATGTGTTAAGATGCATGGGCTTATAAGGAGAGATCTTAAAGGACTCCCATGATATGAGATTCTGCAGTAGGTGCTTGGGGAAGTGTAGCGTATGAGGACCCCATCGAAAGGTTTTTAACAAGTTTAGGAGTCCCAGCAATGCATGCATGGTGCTGTTGATGCATCAGTGGAAGCAAAGGATTTGCGGGCCACTTCGGGAAAACAAGCAGGCCTGCTGACCTCTGTGCATGGAGGGGAGTCGGTAATAGAGGTAGAAATATCCAGATCTGGGTCCATTGTCCCATCCTGGCCAGTGAGTCAAGTACAGCCAGGCTAACCAGAGGAGTTTTTACCACCCAATCTCATACCACCCTGGTGATTAATACATCTGATCATCATCACATTGCCTGCACAAACATGATCTGCACTGAAGGGCCATCAGAAGGAAACTTTACCTGCAACCTCATCACAGAAGTGAACATCTGATGTATGAGAAACAACGTCTAGATAAATCAGAAGCATTTGGGAAACAAGTGCTGTGAACTGATCAAGTAAAACAGAACTCTTCATGCACAATGAACAAAGGTATGTTTGGAGAAAAAAAGGCAGTGTTTGAGGAAAACAACATCCTGCCAGCTGTTAATCATGGGGATGGATCTATTCTGGCAGTGACAGCCAGTGACACAGAAAAAAGTGCAAAGGTAGATGCAAGAATAGATTCCAGTAAATATCAGCAAATTCTGGAAGCAAATGTGACTCAGTCAGTCAAAAGTGTCAGAAACATTCCTCAAAATCCACCATGAACTTCTGCAAGAAATGCAGGCTGAAGCTTCTGGAATGGCCCTCACAATATAATGACTTGAACATCATTGAAAATACGTGTGCTCCTGGTTTTGAGATAAGAATATCTCAAAACCAGAAGCATTCTGCAAGGAAGAGTGGGTGCAAATTCATTAAACAAGAATAGAAAGACACCTAGCATGCTAAAAAAAACATCTGTAAGCTGATATCTGCCAATGGTAGTGTTACTAAATACTGACTTAGTAGTGTTTAATTTTTCCCAGAATTGTTAATTTCATAATATGTAAAGTAACTGTGCATTAATATTTGCAGAAAAAATGTTAGTTGTTGTTGTTGTTGTTGTTGTTGTTTTTAATGGTTTGCTGAAGAGGTTGTTTTATTTCTCTTCTTCTATTTCCAAAAATCAACAAAACATGTAATTTGGGCAGGGGTGCCCAAACTTTTGCATACAACTGTATATTTTAAGGTTTTACATGAAGTGTTAGAACCTTGAGTTTGTCAAGTAAAAAAGCATAGCATTTTTACCAGTTGTGGGATTTTTAGTTATTTTTATGTCTTTAGGTATAAAATAATTGTGTCCTCTCTGCTGTCTATATTTTAGTGTCCAGAGTTGAATGTTGATTTAATAAAGCTTTGCCTACTTTATTAATGTGACATTATTACAAATAATTTACAGTGACAGCCTAAATAAAGAAACTACAAGTATGGATACATTAATAAAGTAAAAACAGGCCAATGAAACAAACTGAATCCTGTGGAAAATGAACTGTGAAACAGGAGACTTGTATCTAAAACCTTAATGGACCTCCAGGAAAACAATGGGCAAACGCTGGTGCACAGATTGTGTTAATTAAAGAATTAATTAATTAATGTTAATTCTATCATTTGGCTGTGCTCTAAAATGGCTGACGTTAACATGAATTGTAGTTTTGCCATCTCCAGGGAGAACATGTACATAGGGCAGTGGTAGCTCAGTGGTTAAGATGTTGGACTACTGATTGGAAGGTCATGAGTTCAATCCCCAGCACCACCAAGCTGCCACTGCTGGGCCCTCAACTGCTCAGGTGTATAAATGAGATAAATGTAAGTTGCCCTGGATAAGGGCATCTGCCAAATGCCTTAAATGTAAATGTAAAATGTTCTGTTCCTGCCTGACTGAGTGATGATTCCACTAGGTGGTGGTATGAGCATCCGCTTCCCAATCCACCATGTTGTTGTTCTTTCGGCTGGTCCCATTAGGGGTTGCCAGAGCGGATCATTGGTCTGTGTATTTGATTTGGCATAGTTTTTACGCCCGATGTCCTTCCTAACACAACCCTTCCCAATTGTATCCGGGCTCAGGACCGGCACTGGGAGTGCACACCAAGGCCTAACCACTAGTCCTCCAGGGACCCACTTCTCAAGCCACCGTAAACTCATGGAAATAGAAGAAGACGAGCTGCAGTTTTCCCATCTGACTGTGCAGTCTTTTGATGAAAATATTTGTGATAAAGGTTTAATCCAACAGCTGAACAGAATTAAAAACAGAAGCTTGTTGTGTACGTATTTGAGGAAATTAACGCCTTTCTGATGCAAGTTAAACTCAGTCTTCTTACCTGAGCTGCTAACTGTTAGTGTCTAAATGCGCACATACGTACTTACTGATTGATTTTGAGTTGTTTATTTAAAAGCCAGAAATTTGCTGCTGACTGCTAGGAACATTTGTTTTTTTAAATGTGAGTTTTAAACTTTATCTTTCATTTGCTATTGAAGAGTAGCATTAGGATAGCAAATATTTATGAGATATTATTGACTTTATTCAAACATCTAGATTAATGAATAATCTGTACCTGAAATTAAGGTGTTTAGTTAAAGTTAGGATAGTCTCCCATAAGTTTCCAGTGTTCTATAAACTCTTTTCAGGAGTAAGTAGCTAATGCATGCTCAAAAGGTTGCTAGAAGTCACCAGATGGCATCATGTTAATTTATGTGTTCACTGAATTGTCAATATCATTTGCATAGCAAAAACTGTTACATGAAGAAGAAAGTTTTTGGAAAACACATAGAACCAGTTTCTTATAGAAAGAAGTCTTCGGTCACGGCACCACAAAATTACTCTCTACATAATTCTATAAGTTCTATCAAGAATGCAGACAGGATGAATTTGTGGTAGTGAGGAATCGGAAGTGGACATGAAGAAAATGGTTATGGATGATGTTACTCAAACTTATTACTGTAAACATCACCAAGCAGAGAGGTTAAAACCAGCAGCAAAACGTGCACTGGCGGAGAAAAACGGTGATCAGTGATTGGTCATTGGGGGAAACTGGTGGTCAGTGACTGGGCTATGGGAAGAGTAGTGGTCAGTGACTGGGCTATGGGAAGAGTAGTGGTCAGTGACTGGGCTATGGGAAGAGTAGTGGTCAGT
>CM075006.1:367622-383836 GCA_037576675.1 Pangasius sanitwongsei
ATTTTTTGTTAATCCATTTATTTCTGTAAAGCTGCTTTGTGACAATGTCCATTGTTAAAAGCGCTATACAAATAAATAAATAAAAGTGGTTATTTTACAGCTGGTGCAGCTGCTTTACAGACAAAGTGTTAAGTTTACAGTGATGGTGCAGATAACTTTACGACTCCAGTGTGGAAAAAAAATATACTTTACAGCCAAGCTGTGGATAAACAGTTCACTGAAGGACCCAGTGTGGTCTCAAACGAGAAATTTTCCAACCAAGCTTGGTATAAAGCAGGTATTTTACAGCTTTGCACTCGTCAGTTCAGTACTTTACAACTTTACAGCCACTGTGTGGTCGTAAACACGTTACCTACAGCTACAACGTGAGCTTCAGTAGCTATTTTATGGTCACTACAAAGTGTCAAATAGATACTTTACAGCTACATCCTTATTAAACTGGTACTTTACAGCTCAAGCTTAATCCCAAATGATGATTTTTTTCCATAAACATTTATATTACAGTGACGGCTTCACTTTAAAGTGAAACTATTTAAATTGTTACAGCTACATTGTGGTGTCAAATTGGTACTTTACAGATTCCGTGTGGTATCCAACAGGTTATTTACATCTATGATCAGGTACTTTACAGGTAAATTGTTGTCTCAGACAGGTCTACAGCCATACTATGGTGCTCTTGGGCAGATCCTTTACAGCCATCCGACGGGCCCCTGACATTTCCAGAGTGGTCTTTTTATTTGACATAGAAATTGAGGGTAGTTACCTTGTGAAGTGACTCAGCGTTAGCATCTCCAGTTTCAATCAGAGTTCCAGACGGCCTCTGGAGAACCAAACACAGAGAAACTAATGATGCACACACCTAAAGAACCTATCAGAGATGAGCTGATTGGCTCGGCTCAGACTTTAACGCGACAAGCGCCGTGTCACTCACGCCCAGGTCTTTGCTCTTCGACTTGTGCAGCACGTATCCTTTCTTCCACTGGCCCTCGTCGCCTTCGTTTGGTTTGCGGATGTTGAACTCCACCTTCGCCCGCTCTTTGTTCTGCATGGCCTTCCACTCGTCCAGGGTCATCTCCTTGGGGCCTTCGTCCTTCACTTCCTCAACCTCGTTCTCTCTGGAAACCAACCGACCACATCAACGATCACACAACATATCAACAGATTCCTCTAGACCTAGACATGATCGAACTTCTGCACTGCCTGGAAATGCTGGCTTTCCAACAAGGACCACAGCACTCGCTCATTGACCTACAGGTATAAAGGTAAGGTGGGGCTTACTTGTTTTCTGAGTCAACAGGTGCAGCAGGCTCCTCCCCTTCCACAGGTGCTTCAGGTGCGGCCGATTGGTGCAGTTCACTGAAAGATCAAAAGGTACCAGTTACACCACAGGCACTATTTACATACTGTCATTATTAACGTTAAGCTATTTATAACGTTAAGCCTCACCTGGCTTCTTCCTTGGTGTTCCCCCAGTTGTGTGATCCAGCTCCTCCTCGCTTCTCCTCAGCTTTCTGGCTGCTGGAAAACAAAACATAAACGAAGCTAATTGTTGCTATGTTCACTTACTAACCTGAGCAAAACGTAATAACTAGGAATACATGTCACTCACGATTTGTCGTTTGCGCTGTGTCGGTCAAATTCACGCTTTCCTCGAGAATCAAATCCATCAGCTCGTCCGATTCCCCGCCCACGTCCTCCACGACCACCACGACCTCCACCACGACCCCTGGGTGGTCTGTCTCCTACTGGCCTAAGGGCAAAAAAACATCATCAATGTGAATATTATCCGACAACATTCATCATCGCTAACGTTTATTTCAGGAGCATTGTTGATAAAACATCGTGAAACGTGATGGAGAGGGACTCACTTGTCCACACTGGTTTCTCCTCCTTCATGTTTTTCCTCAGGTGGCTTTTCGAAGCGACGCTCTCGGTGGACTCGTCTCTCCGGTCTCCGTTCTCCCGGCGCCCCCTGCTGGTGGGGAGTGTTCTGCCCCTGCTGCTCCTGCTGCTTCCTCCCCATCCTCCTTACACCTGCAACATCACAGGAAGTGACATTAACATGTCACTCAAGCGTCTTGAGTCTTGCCATACGTTCCAGGTTGCCATTTTATATGAATTATTATTGGAAATAATTGGAAAAGCTGTCGAAATCGCAACTTATCAGTTGCTTTCACATTGGGGTTTGTGAGTAAATATTTTTACTGTTTGACTTTTCATTCTTTGTCTTGTTTTGCTGATAAAATTGTCCTTTATATATATTTATATTATTTTTAGGTTTTTTTTGCTTGCTTGTTTCAAATCAAAACACATATGAAAGAACAAATCTGTAAAAGAAAGGGGGCGGGGCTACTGCTTATGCAAATAAATCACATTTGAATGAGGGTTTTATGTTTCAGGAAAAGAACACACAGCCAGAGTTCAATGTGGTTCTTCTTCCCATGTTCTTCATATCTTCCAAAAAACACGCCTAACGATGCAAACTAGGTAAAAACACATCACCTGCTGGAGGGTGTAATATTATTAGCACGTCCTGGTTTACTAGCGCCAAGCAGGTGCTAACCAAAGCAGATGTAAATTCTCCAACCAGGACCCGATGAAGATGAAGATCAGAGCCGCACGTAGGTATGATGGGAAATACAAGGGTATGGAGTAGAACAAGACACACAAAGAAACGGAAAGAACAAAAAAAGGACTAGAAAAATAAACGCAAATGACGACAAATATCACCAAGAAAACACTGCATTGTGGGAATTAAAAAAAAAAAGTTCGTAAGAGACAATATGCCAAATTTATCGTAAAAGTTTCAGTGGAAAGTGATGAAACATGACAAAATGTTGACATTTGAGACAGTTGTGTATGTGTAAGTCTAATCTGTAATTTTGTTGTCCGATAATTTGGATGGACGTTTTTAATATAAATGAATGTATATTGATAATAACATAATCGTGTACATCATAACTGTATGGTCTCATTTTCTTTATACGTCTCCCAATTAAAATGTACGATAATATTCGTTGGCTGATTTTGGTCTCCTGGATAATGTTACTCCGACAATGTGAAAAAAAAGGACGCGAGTTCTTACACGTGTTTGGAAATGACATGTAACTTACGACGTTGCGTGTAAATATTTCAAATTTATTTCAGACAGGATTTGTAAGTTGCATTAATGCTGATTATCTTCACAGTCGTGTGCGTACGCTGATAAATTCCAATCAGCCGTAAATTACGCATTGTACGTTCATATACAAGGGGGCGGTTGATTCACGTTTACGCACGTCCACAAAACTCCATAAAAGGCAACGTTCAAGCCGAAAAAAATGACAAAATGACGGCTTTTATAGGGCACTGTTTCTTTTGTCCTCATTGAACGCCTATCAACAACAACATACATTATTGGTACTGCGATGTTTTCTGAACATTTTGAGGACAGTTTGTAGTTTCCAAGACTCCAGAAAATAACGTAACTATAACTTTTTAGGACGTTCGGAGGACAACAGCAGGTCATCATTTTGATATCTGGGTTTCGTCACTTCTATTCAGAATCCTTTTAGGGTTTAAACAATTAACTGTGAACTATTATCCACTACTAGTTAAAAATAATAAGATTTAGATGATGTCCTGTCCAACATGGCTGATTTTTATCTCCACAGCTAACACACTGCCCTGAACTGCTGCCTACGTAGTGGCCATAATTCACAGAAAATACACAAATGTGCAGTAATAATTAGTGAGTATGTGTAGAATAGCTGTCCTGCCGATGAAAACATAAACATTTAATGGAAAAATAGACTTTATTTCAAGTTACAGTGTGCAACTGTGTGAAAAAATAATGAATTTAGCTTGAGCTTGAAAGCTAAACAAAAACACGACGTAGTTATTTAAAAAAAAAAAACAAGTTTCCCTACAAAGTTACCACAGAAATTCATTACAACGTTTCTGTGAGTTCGATTGTGAGATAATATTGTTGTTATCTGAATAAATAATTAGCTTATATATCGCGATTATGCTAACACTTTTCAGTCAGTGTCCTCTACCATGACAGCACACACACAGCAACGGTGGCGTCGTTGTCTTTTATCTCACCCGTATTCCGATAAGCCCCGCCTTCCTGAGCAGGGATTGGCTGATGATTTCCCGCCTACACGGGTAGAATTGGATGGTCACGAGCGACACCCAGATTGGACAGCGACGTAATCCAATCAGAGTGCAGCTCGCGAGGTTGTGTGTATATATTAGCCAGTCAGGAGGCAGAAGGCGGGAACTGTGTGAATGTAAGTGGAGAAAAAAATAATAATAAAACAGAAAACTAACACAGAGCCATGTTGGCGAGTTAAAGGGAGTTTTAGGTTCATAAAGGGTTTCTCCGCCATACCGTCCTTCTTGAGCGGCGCGGCAGGCTGCGGGTCCTCCTTCCGCTCCGGCGGCGGGTTCTTCCGCTCCTTCTGCGACTCCTTCTTGGGCTGTCTGGCGGCCTGAGCGGCGGGTTTGCTGGCGGCGGCCGCGTCTTTCCTCCTGTTCTCTGCCGCCTTCAATATGTCGAACGGGTCGGACTCGTCATCCAGCAGCTGGTCGAAGCGGTTGGTGACGACGCAGCCGAAACCGTCCTGCAGGTGTCCGGGCATGATGGCGCCCCGGCGGCGGGATTCTCCTCCGATTCGGCGCGGCTGGGGAGCGGAACGAAGAGGCTCGCCGAAGAGCAAACACAAGATGGACGCGGGTGACGTCGCCTTCTCTTCCGGCGCGCACCACATCCGGGACATTCAGAGTTTCCCGCCACACGGGGAGTGCAGTGCAGTGCAGTGCAGTCAATACACAACTACACAATCTCTCTAAACTACACAATCTCACTAAACAACAACTACACAATCTCTCTAAACTACACAATCTCACTAAACAACAACTACACAATCTCACTAAACAACACAATCTCGATAAACAACAACACAATCTCACTAAACAACTACACAATCTCTCTAAACTACACAATCTTGATAAACAACAACTACACAGTCTCTCTAATCTACACAATCTCACTACACAACACAATCTCAGTAAACAACAATGTCTCTAAACAACTACACAATCGCTAAACAAAACAATCTCAATAAACAACAATGTCTCTAAACAACAACTACACAGTCTCTAAACTACACAATCTCACAACACAATCTCAATAAACAACTTCACAATCTCTCTAAACAACACAATCTCAGTAAACAACAATGTCTAAACAACTACACAATCTCTAAACAAAACAATCTCAATAAACGTCTCTAAACAACAACTACACAGTCTCTAAACTACACAGTCTCACTAAACAACACAATCTCAATAAACAACACAATCTCAATAAACAACACAATATCTCTAAACAACAACTACACAATCTCACTAAACTACACAATATCACTAAACAACACAATCTCACTAAACAACGTAATCTCTCTGAACAACACAATTTCACTAAACAGCAAAACAATAACACACTCTTCAGCGTGAAACCTGGTTGTTTGATCTAAATGTTGCGTTCTCGGCTTCGTACCCGTTTTGCTCTCAGATTATTTTAGCCAGCTGTGTACTCTCACCGGAGACCGTGACGATGCACGCTTCTTCCTTGCGTTATTTTTCTCCGTAACATCTCTCTATTATACAGTTATACGTTTTCCTTAAATTTTTGTGAGTCAAACAGTAGCAGGTAGGACCTAAAGTTGGGAGCGGGGAACTGAAGAAACATCGGACCACACGAGCGATTGGATTGGTCTGAGGAATCGTTTGAGATAATTCTACAGGTTCCCACCACCAGAGGGCGCACAATAATACACTTACATCTGTAAGTGTGATCTGTGGTCCACTCTGAAGTGATCATCTCTGTACTCTACTTTCTGAAGGGTCCCTCTGTATTCGAATACGATATTGTACAGTAAGATAATCACTGATACAGCTACAGCCTCAACAAAAACACATAACAAACACCTCTGGCCTTCTATACTGCACCAGTTTAGCATGCTAAATTAGCTAGCCAGTTAGCTAACTGCTAGTAAAGTAGCTCACATTAGTGGGATTTCAATCTCAAATTATATTCAGTAAAAAAGAATAGATTTTGCTGTTACCATGACAACCACCATTGCTAGACTTAGCTATCACAACACCCTCTGATCTTAGGTGTGATTTCATATAGTGTTTTAAATTAAAAAAAAAAAAAAAGTGTTGTGAGCCAAATACCCTCATGTGTACACTGAAAGTCAGCATCTACAAAGAGTTACATTTAAACATCACACTGTAAAGTTTAGGGATATTTATTTGTTTTATCCCTCCATTTTCTGTACCGCTTATCCTTCACGGGGACTCGGGGAGCCGTAGGGTACCGTAGGTGACTCGGGGCACGAGGCGGGGGACACCCTGGACGGGGCGCCAATCCATCGCAGGGCACAATCACACACCCATTCAAACACTACGGACCATTTGGAAATGCCACTCAGCCTACAGCGCATGTCTTTGGACTGGGGAAGGAAACCCCCAAGGCACGGGGAGAACATGCAAACTCCACGCACACGGGACAGAGGCAGGAGTCGTATCCCCAGCCCTGGAGGTTTACTGGCCTGTGAGTTGGAGCTGTGGGTAGAGACCCACCTCTTCCGTGAACACTTAACTAATCCCTAACGTGTCCCCAGTTATACCGGCTCTTACACCTCTTACACCTCTACTCTGTGCACTTTGCTCTTTCCTCTAGCACTCAATTAAAAATCTTGTATGGTAGCACTACTTTTATTGTTCTCTGATGTAGCACTTTGCTTGTATTTCCTCTTTTGTAAGTCGTTTTGGATAAAAGCGTCTGCTAAATGAATAAATGTAAATGTTAATGTCATCCAGGAGAATCATGTGGATTTGGACAAATCCTTGAAATATCTGAAGCTCCTTGAGATACCAAACCTGTTTATCCATCACACTGAATATCAACACGATGCAAAGAATAGATTACCTTTACTATATTAATGTTTAGTTATCCTACTGTTTGTACACTGATCTATAAATAACTATGAATGTTCTTACACATCATTATTTAATGTGCTGATTCCAGTAAAGCAGTAAAGACTCACACACACTGAATATTTGATCACCCCTGAGAATTTATTAGCCTTAAATTAGCTTTAAAACACCTCACTCAATACACTCCATAAAAGTCTTTAAGATCATAAAGTCAGTACAGGAAGATAAATCGGTTACATGCAGAAAAGAAGGAAAATGCCAAAAGTGAAAGTAAAAGAAAAAATAGATTTTGTAAAATGATAGTTTATCAAAAACACCCCAAAATTTCCCTTTTTTGCTAAATACAGTGGAACTACAAAGCTAATGCAGCTAACAAGTAATGGAAGTGTATAGACTCCAGTTTACCTTCATGCATGTCTGTGTAAATGTACATGTAAGGTGGGGTCCAAAAGTCTCACTAAACAAATGCTTCTAGTTTCAAGATTTACAAATTTAATACAAAATGTTTAAATACAAATGTTGTTATCAGCAATAACTTGAGTGAAAGAAAACTTTTATAGAATATTTCTATGAATTTGAAAATTGATATGTCTCCCTTTTGCTTTAATGACAGTGTGCACTTGAGCTGGCACGGACTCCACAAGTTTGTGGAAAACCTGATGATTCATGAGACTGTCATCTGAACATGTTCCTCAGTGGAAGGGAAAAATCTCAAGGAATGTCCGACCTTCAGGGAGTTACAAACATCACAATGTGCTTAAATTTAAACAGTGACCAGAATATTTAATGTTGAATATTTAACATTTTGAACATTTCCTTTTCTTTGATTTATTTCTTTAAAACTTTGTTTATGTCCAGTTATTAATGAAAAAACAAACAATCAGCAGAATTTCAGTGTGGTCTCAGACTTTTGGACCCCATTGTATATAAACCCAGTTTATGCAGCTGCAGTTTGACTTGACAATAAAACACAAAACCAAATAATCTAATGCTGTGATTAGTTTAAAATTCCTGACCAAAATGTACCAAAATTCCACCAAAACACACACAAAATCAAATAAAAAATGTAATCTGTTCTAGATTCCTCATATTTCCACCTTTTGTTTAAAACTGAGTTATTTTAATGATCATTAGCAAACTATTTTAAAAGTTATTCAAACCATGAAGAGATACACCCACCAAACCTCCACCGAGTGCTGGTTTATAATCTGGACAAAAATAACACACAAGAATGCTTTTTAATGCTAATCTATGAAACTCAGAAAAAGGACACAAGGCGCTTCCACACGATACCATTTCTATTCTTAAAGGAACAGTTTGATATTTGCTGACACCACTGAGTCACTGCTGCGATACGATACGATTTGTAAAGAATTGTAAAGAACTTTGTAAAGAATCTGGGGTACGCACCAGCTGTTTGTCTTTTTATGTGTCTTATCACTTTATAAGCAGGTTAAACATTTAATAGGAGGATTGGTTGATGTATAAGCCAGATTCACTCGGTCTGCCAGCAGGGGGCGATGACGCTTCAATGCTGTTGTCCTTTTGGAGCGCCAAAGAGGACTTTTTTTACCCGTTCTCCATCTCCAGCTCCTCTATCTTCACTGCCCCCGGCTTCATCAGGAGGAGTTATAGGACTGAATTCTGGAACCACGATATCAACATCCTACACACACACACACACACACACTCACGGTCATATTTCCACCAACATTATGCTAAAAGTCATAGAGACTGGAACACACTATACAGCCAGTACATGAAGACACTTCCTGTTTCTAAACTCAAGTTCTTCTGTCAGGGTTGTGCATGCTAGCTATATGGTCTTCAAGACACGCCCCCTCAGAACCCCTCTCCTTTCACTCTTAAAGGTCAGGCAGCTATACAATAATAACTTTAGCATTCACATAAACACATGTAGGTGACACACACACACACACACACACACTCACACGGTGCAGGAGGTGAGTGTTACCTGAGCTTCGATGTTCTTCTTCTTACACCACTGCTCAAAGTATTTCTTTGCAGCTTCCAGTTTATCTGTTTGTTTGCAATAAACTCTGATGTGCTTCTCAGAAAATGTGTTTGGCAGAAGTTTGGACACCTGCAGGGACAAAACACACATCAAGGGCATCAAACACTAATCTTTCTTTCTTTCTTTCTTGCTTTTTAATCATACTGTGTTATACTGTCTGTGTTATTCCGTAATTGACAGGTACACACAGTGTTAGAACCAGAAACTTTAGTCTGTGAACTTTTTTTTTTTGAGCCCAGGAACTTTAGCCCAATAGCTTTAGCCTGACTAATTGAACCAAGGAACCTTAGCCCATGAACTACAACCTAAGATCTTGTGCTCAAGAACCTAAACTCAGGAAACTGAGCCCATGAAGTGTAGTCCAGGAACTTGAGCCAAGAGGCTTAAGACCAGGAACCTGGATACAGTCGTGAGCGATTGCTTTAAGACTTTTAAGGAGGAGCCCGCCTAAAATTTAAATAAATGTGGTTTCCGGTGGACAGTGTAGCCTGTGTGAACATCATCATTGAATCCGCCAACAGATACCGCCAATAGGAATCCACTGACACATGGCTTCTATGGCAGATTCAAGTAGAATGAACGTGACTGGTATCTCGAATATCAGCACTAGTCAGACTCACAGAGGACTCAGAGCTGCAGCAGACACTCAGTAACTGAATCCATAACTGTTTTACACAACTTGAATAGCTTGTCATTTTATCTTTGCAAATGGTAAATAAAATGTAAGTATAAAGTTATGTTTGTTATGTGCTTTTGTTTTGTATTTTTATTGTTTATTTATAGCTAGCTAGCTGTCAATACCTTCTTCACTAAAATTTATCTTGTTAGGTAGCAGTTTAGCTGCTTTATAGTGTGACACGTCAAATACTACTAATTTTGTTGACTTGCTTTTACTTATGACGTGGGACCGAGAATTAAACAGGAGGCCAGATGAAAGAGATAAAACAGAACACACACACAGTGTGTGTATATATATATATATATATATATATATATATATATATGCTGTACACTTCAATAACCAGTCGTGGCCTAATGGTTAGAGAGTCGGATTTGTAATCCCCTATTTTAAAAACCATCAGACGCTACTGGTTACAACCTTTAGCTATCCAAAAGAACCTTTGAGAAACCCAGTTTCCTAGTAGTGTAAAGTTAGTAGATAGTGTATAGTTTCATTGAACCAAATTTAAATGAGTGCTGTGTGAGTAAAGTAAATGAGCCTTTGTTAATAGCTGTTGTGATGGCAGGCGGAAAGCCTGAGCTCAAAAAACACACAAAGCTCCTCGCACGACTGCTGGTGGGGTGCTGAAAGGACAACGCCACTTCAGCACCCCCAATGTTTTGGATAGTCTGAGTGCATGTGGCTCAGAGGCGGAGCGCTTTGATTCTTCACGTCTGGCAGCTAATCCCCGGCGCAGCGCCAGTCTACCCTCCTGGAGGAGATGGAGGGATATAAAAGGAGCCCATGGCAGCACAGAGGGGGAGGTAAGGAACAACGGAAACTTTACTAATTTATGTCTGTCTCCTCTTTCAGAAGACGATATCAGCGAGGAAGATGAGCCTTTTCTGCCACCAGCCATCCCCGTGCCACTGTAAAAGTTGCCACCGACTCCTCAGAGCGCCGCTATCCTGAGATTGCTGCGCCAGCCTTCACCTTCATGTCCTTCTCCTCACCTTGCTTAAATTCTCTTCACGCTACTTCACTTCACTGTAAATAAAGAGCACCTTTCCCCGACTTAAGGACTCTCTGTGCTGTGTCTGTGTTGGTGTCCAGGTCTCGCTCATCACACTGTTAAAGTAGACTTTTGGGCTGTTCCTGTTTTGTAAAAGTGACCCAACAGATATCTGCATGAAGGATAATGGAGTCTTTTTTGAGAAATGACACTTGATATGTACCTGTTCCTTGGGGATTTGAAAGGCTTTGCTGGGGTCATTCTTGCAGTAGAAATAGACGCTGTCGATGGGGTTTTTCTCCTTCTTGCCATAATCTATACCAAACACCTGCAAGATCGGTATTACGAGTGAATCCCAAATCACAGAATTCCCCAAATTATCATTATCAAAGTTTAAAGTAATTTATTAGTTTTTTTATTTTTTGTTTTCATACAGTGACAACAAAATCTTCAGGCTTCAGGTAAACGTCGATATCATCAGGTTTGGACTCAGCCACCTCCTTGGCCAACTGTTCCTAAAAAAATAAATAAATCAATAATTCATCTGCCAAACACATGTAACACATGTACCAACCCCTGTGCTTGAACCTAGTACCACTGTTCCTGCTTCCTTTAAAACAGAGCCTAACCAGAAACTTATGCTCCACAATGAGCCTCCTCCAAACCCCTAATATTTAGAGGCCGTGAAGAGTGACTACTACAGTTACATACCAGTACTATGTTTACTTCTACCGATTTACTCATAAATTTAGCATTCCATTCCATTCTGGTTATTACTGAGTATAACATAGCATGAATACTCAAATAACCACCATCAATAGTTTGTTTTGAATGAAAATAACCACCATCAATAGTTTGTTTCGAATGCATTCTGCTTGTTTGTGGCAGAGCCTGAAAATTTCCAACATTCTAGTAAGAACTCTAGCATTGGGAGGGAGCCTTAAAATATTTTGCTCAACTGTATAAGGAATGCAGTTGAATACATGTAAAATTGTGGACATTAGCTCATATCTCTGTGAAGTTGGCACCCCATGAAAATAAATAATCACCAAAACTATGCCATTCATTTCTGCCATGTTTGTGCTGATTTGTCATAATTTTTTCCTTAGACATTACAATATCTCTGGCGTCACGTAAGCCGCTCTCCATCCATCTTGTCCAAATACCTGTCCGTTCGTTTGTGCTCGCGTGGTGATGGTTTGTTACCGTTGCTGTCGTTGTTTTTTTTAAGAACTCTCTGTTTTAGATTTTAGATGTAACAATACTTTTTTAAGATAATCGTCAATGCACTGTGATCTTACCTGTAATAATGTACTGTAACTACTCTAGCTGTACTAATACTGTAGTGGGACTGACGTGTCTTGAGTTCTCTGTATACTTTAACAGCTAATAGATGTTTAAAGTCTTTCTGCCCCTTAAAAAACATTTATTTACCCCAGAACTGCACAGCTGGAAAACAAACCAGGAAATAACATCTGGCTGTGGAAAAAGGCAAGCATGTGCTCTGAGATAAAATACTTTTAAAAAAGGGGGAAAAAGGGAAATAGTTGAAGTGTTTGTTTTAATGGCACAAACCGAGCACAAATGAACGGCACTGGTTTGGAGCGATTTAAGCGACATTGGGTGGAGAGTGACGTCACACAGCCAAAAAAATAATGTTTAATATCTCAAACAACAAACCAGTACAAACATTCGTTTTTGTGGCACAAATCAGCACAAACAAATGGCATGGTTTCTGTAATTATGCAATTTCATGGGGTGCCAACTTCACGGAGATTTAGCTCATTATTCCGATTATAATTTTGGTTGTTTTATGTTTGGGATATTACTCCATTTATCTTCCTATTTAGCCATTGCTAATTATCACTCAAAGGAAAAGGTTAACATGCCAATTTATGTAATGTGCTCTTCTTTGATGCTAACTGCCGATTATCCCATTAGCCCATAAAAATGAAGGTTTGATTACACACTAGAGTTTGGGATACAGCTCTGACTGAACTGATAATGGTAAATACATAAGCAAAAGTTGTGACCTCTGACCTTTGACACGTTAAGGGCTGTTTCAGGTGTTGTCTGTCCCACACACTTGTACAAGCGTCTGCAGACAATATTCTTCAGGATGGACCGAGCATCGGACAGCTTTGGACAAGAGGAGTACAGGATCTGCTCAAAAATGTGATCTGTGGAAGGGTAAAGAGGACATTATTTCGAAAAGGCATATCAAACGTACAAACTTACACACACACACAATTAAAGTTATGGGTGTGCAGGAGTTAGGCCTGTACAAATAATCAGTTATATGATATTTCACAATATTCAACCAAACGTGATTTTTGTGAACACTTAAAATATCATCATTAGAAGTAATATAACTTTTTTGTCTTGGATTTTGTACTTGTGTTTAAGACTATATTCTAAATATTAACATTTTTGTATTTTGTCTAAGTCACAAGAGCAGTTAGCATTTTGTTCATTAACCAGATTTAGTTTTGTACCATTTTCTTAATTGCAGAGCCATTATGTATAATTCAAACATAATATTATGATAATAAAATAAGATGTTCTATCATAGTTTGGTTTGTTAGCTTCTCAGTTTAGACACAATTATGGCTTGGAATTTCAAGCACTTAGCTCTTGATTGACTAACACTAGGTAATGAATGCATATAATTTCACTGTTAATTGTGCATATTAAAGGCTAATTAGCTGACCTGTGAGCTTGGTGTAGGCCTCCATGTCGTCTATGGCCTCTGACATTTTGTACATCTTTCCCTCGGTTCCCTTGAACTTAATGTAAGGATCGGCCTTCACCAAGGCTTCTGTTATCCTGCAATGTGGTTATTTTTGTAGTTTAGGTACCAGCTATATGGAGATGCAGCTGCATGTGTGACAAAATCTGACCATTACACTATAGCAGTACGATGTCATAAAAAAGTTAGAGATCCAACACAGGAGTAAGATGATATATCAGCACAAAGGTACATGCACAAACTGGTTTTAGCAACAAAGATGAAGTTTGGATCAGCCAATCTCAAACACCTGACACCTTTCTTGTAAAATAACCCATGTACCACTATCAATTATCATTTAGGCATATTGGAATAGACGTGGTGAGGCCACGGCTACATTTGGCCTGAGGTGCACAAATTTGAGGATCTGTTTCAGAATGCCTTTACCACTGCTTCAGGCCGAACCACCCTCTTCCACCTCTTCATCAAAATACTGTCAGTAGTCACCGTGCAGCAGCATCCCTACTGTGTATCTGAGGACCAGCTGAAGGCTATAGAAAAGGAGATAGAAAACACACCAGCTGGCAGGTCCAGCTCACACTGGAGTCCACCAGTCCCTGGTCCAGCCCCATTTTCACTGTGCCCAAATTGGATGGCACACTCTGATTTTGCAATAATTCCTGACAGCTGAACAAGGTGTCCAAGTTCAACACTTTCCCCATGCCACGAGTTGAGAAGGTCATTTAAGTCACAGTTCATCGCAAAGGTACAACTAACCAAAGACTACTGGCAATGTCTCCTGGCCTAATGAAAAACTACCCCTTAACAGCCTGCAGCATGCCGAATGGTCTCTGGCAATACCAGACTTTGCCCTTAGGCCTCTGTGGAGCACCAGCAACCTTCAGTGGCCCATGGATATCATCCATAGAGTCCCCTCTATTGCTTTCTTAAAATGTATCTGGACAAGGTTGTGGTTCAATGGACATGGCCAAAAACCTTGTGCATCTTATGAAAGTGCTAGAACCATTTTTTGGGGCAGAAATTGCCATCAACTCAAAGAAGAGTCATCTTGAGGCCACAGGAAAAAAACATTTAGGTCATGAATAACTTTTCCACTGTCTATTACCAAGACCATGGTCTAAGCTTTTCTTGAATTGGCAAGGTACAATAGATGCTTTATCCTTAACTTTCTCTGAAAAGAGAGAGCCTTAGCAAAGGGCATAAGTGGAGCAGCAACGCTGATGCAGATTTTCAGCAGCTGCCTTTCATCTGTCACACCAAGGTAATGGGAGGTGGGGCTGAGAGGCGAACAGGTAGGGGTTTAAATTTTGTAAACTAGTGCCCACAATGCAAAAATCTGCAGAAGTGGAGCAGCAGGCATTGGCTGTTAAGTGGGTTTTTGAAGACCTGCTCTAACACCTCAGCAGGGGGCCTTCCATGCTATTCATAGTCCATACTCCCTCCAGTGGATGGGGTAAAGGATTTCAACCCCCTTGTTACCAGAAACTACACATCGTGTTATATCAGGTTTAAGATCATCCTCTTTGAAAACAGGAAGCTTTAAGTCACTACTGTGACACACTGAAAACCATCATACCAGACCTGACAGTTATCATACTGGCAATTAATTGTTTTCTTACACCTTTCACTTCAAGCTGGCAAAGAGAACACAGATGTATTAGTACTGGTATAATTCAAATAATGATGGAAATTATATTCACATTTCCTCAATGATCTTGGTCACTTTGTGCTGATAGGCTCTGCGGTGTAGGCAGTGTCTTGTGTGAAACATGTCATATAAATCATGGACTTCCTGTAGAAAAGAGAGTGTGTATTAAAAGTGTGCTTTTTTATGTAAATGCATTCCAGACACCTATTTATTTTCTTTCTGGAACTACCACTTAATGAACACTAATAACCATCAGTTTAGCTTTGTGCTGTTACAATCATATTAAATATTCAGACTCCAGACTTCTTCAAAATATGAATGTATTTTAAGATAAAAAGCACAGTGCAGCATGGGTAAGAGCATACCTTGTCTCTGGCACAGATGAGCTTCTTCCCCTCGACCTCACACACACGGACAAATTTGAGGAAACGGAGGTGGTCTGAGCTGTTCCTGATGCCCAGGTGATATGAGTCTCTGTTCATATGGAAAATATATTATAGTGCTTTATAAAAATAAAACATCCCAAATAGATTATAAATGTAAAATGTCCCAAATAGATTTTATTCCTTAGCAATATAACTTTAATATAACTTTTATAAAATGCCAGGCAATTATTGTGATATAGAAATCAACACTGTAACTCAAAACTCCTTGAGCTAGTTAACTATGTTAACAGCTATTTATGCTTCTATATAAGTTTTTTTTATTCAACAGTTAAATTTTTATGTCAATATGGTACAAGTATGATTATGTGATACCACTATACGTTAACGTTAATATATATTAATATTAATACATTAACATTAATAAAACTTCCAAGTAAAATAAAGTCTTAATGACAGAGTCACCTGGCGAAATAATCCCACTTGTCCACATCAATGCCGGTTCTCTTATTTGCCACAATCTCATACAAAAATGACTTTTCCTCAGGTCTTCCTTTGTACTTCCACTAATGGAAGAAGAAATCAAGAAATCAGTTCAGCTGGCAGGAGAGAGATAGTACTAACCACTTTTAATCAAACTGCATTTTGACAGTTCTTTGGTCCAATCAGAACGCGCCACGTCACGAAGTGCCTCCCCTTTTTATCCAATCAGAGTGCCCTGTGGCAGAAAGTCCCG
>CM075006.1:383936-393974 GCA_037576675.1 Pangasius sanitwongsei
CCCAGAAAGCGGAAGTCTGTGACCCTCTCCACACAATCCCCACCAATCAGTATTGGTTGAATGTCAGTTTTATTTCTCCTGAATGTAGTTACAGTGCTCTCCATAATGCTTGGAACAAAGGCAAACATATTAATCATGAGAGTTTAAAAGGAGTTTTATAATGAGCATTTTATACTTTTTAATTTTACCATATACAAATTACAGTAATTTTTACACATAGCCCCCCTTTCCGGTACACATAGCCCCCCATAATGTTTGGGACATAGGGCTTCAAGGTGTTCGTGATTACTCAGGTGTGTTTAATTGCTTCAGTAGTGCAGGTATAAGAGAGATTTCAGCATCTAGTCTTGATTCTAAGATTTTTGTTACCTTTGTAGTCTGCTTTTGCTGTTTGTCAACATGAGTTGTTCCAGTGAAAGTCAAGGAAACCATTAAAAGAGTGAGGAACAAGAATATAACAGTAAGTAAGTGGCCAAACCTTAGGCTTACAAAATCAACTGTTTGAAACATTAGTCAAGTAATAATATGTGAAGTCAGTTGGGTTTTTATTGTCATTCCTCTATAATAGTTTGTTTACAGTGGGACAAAATGTTGTTTTTCCAGGACCATGGTGCAACACATGAAAGTACACACGACTTCATAAAGTGTAAATACACAACAGGGTGAGATACGTGCAGGACAGTAAATACACAGGACAATTTGCTATGAAAACCCCTAAAAAGATCTGGTCCAACCAATTAACTTCAGGAGTTACATACGTAATTAGTTTATTAAGGTCCACCTGCGTGTAATCAAAGTGTCACATGATCTATCACATGATGTCAGTATGAATACACCTGTTATTAAAGGCCCCTGAGCCTGCAACACCACTAAGCAAAAACCATGAAGACCAAGGAGCTTTCCAAACAGGTGAGAAACAAAGTTGTGGAGAAGGATAGACTAAGGTTGGGTTATAAACAACATCCCAAACTTTGAACATCCCACAGAGCACCACTAAATCATTATAACAAAATGGAAAGAATAAGGCACCACTGCAAACCTGACAAGAGAAGGCCGCCCACCAAGACTCACAGACTGGGCAAGGAGGGGATTAATCAGAGATTTAACAAAGACAACAAGGATAACACTGAAAGCTGCAAAGATCCACAGTGGAGATGGGAGTGTCTGTCCACAAGACCACTTTAAGCCGTACACTCCACAGAGTGGCCAGAAAAAAAAAGCCATTGCTTAAAGAAAAACTAAGAAAATACATTTGGAATTCACCAAACAACATGTGGCAGACTCCCCAAACACACGGAAGAAGGGTCTCTGGTCAGTTGAGTCTGAAATCCATCATGGGAAATGCTATGTGTGGTGCAAACCAAACACTTCCAATCACCCCGAGAGCACCATTCCCACAGTGAAGCATGGTGGTGGCAGCACCTTGCTGTGGGAATGCTTTTCATCGACAGGGATTGGAAAACTGGTCAGGATTGAAGGAAAGATGGATGGCATTAAATAAAGAGCAATTCTTGAGGAAAACCTGTTTCAGTATGCCAGAGATTTAAGACTGCACAGACTGAGGTGTGGAGTTAGTCAATGCCAGGCTTAGGGAAGTTGCACAAGCAGATCAACCAGCAAAGTCTGAGCCACCTAAGAAAAAACAGCTCTCATGGTTGCTTCAGAGTCTGACTCTGATGAAGAGATGGATTCTATTGAGAAATGTGTGGTGCACTACAGGACAGAGCCTGCTATCAGCATGGTGAACTGTCCCCAGCAGTGGTGGTCCGCACATTAAGGGGCACACAGCAGGCTGGCCTGCCTTGCACACAAGTACTTGGCAATACCTGCCACATCTTTATTTACATATTGTTTATTATTTATTTTGCATAATCCTGTTTTAATACCATAGCACAGGGGATGTTTTTGTGAGCCTGTATTTTCCCCCCATGTGAGGTGGGACCTAATTAATTTGTGTGATTTTCTTGAGAAGTGTGAGGGATCCAGGGAGTGATCTTTATTCAGTATTGAAGTAATGGAAATTTGGCAAATGCTGGACCTATGTGAGTTCCTGGAATATCTTTGTTTTGTATTAATTGGGCTTGAATTTTCCATGAGCTGTGATTTGATTTTCAGTACATTTTTAGGGTAAATGCTATACCTTTGAGGGTTTCTGTCAAATATCAGAAACAGAGAACAGGCAGGGGATTAGGCAATGTGCAAAGTATCAAAAGTCAAAGCAAAAATCCAGAAACAAAATAACATGCTAGGGCCAGAAACAGAAACAGCAAACATGAATCAAAGGCTTGGTACATCAGGTGAATATACAGCACTGAATGAATACTTCAGTATGAATGAATACAGTGAGGGTGCTTATACATGGGTATATCTGTAATCGGCTGACTGTGAGTGTAACAATGAATGTGGCGTGTTGTAGTCCAAGGTGTCTATGTTTGTAGGTGGAGGTGCACTGTGGGAAGTGGAGTTGACATGACATGCACCTATGGAATAGATAAGACAATTAGATGAAGACAAATATCAATAAACATTAAAAGACAAATACAAATAATATAAAACATTAAGGTAAATAATTGAGTAAAAATAAAAAATGACATACACAACTCTATATTGTAGAGGGAAATCTCTACAATATGCATCTGCTTTCTAATACCCTAATTCTCTAATTCTAATTCCCTGCTTTCTAATTTCTAATACCCTAAAATACCCTACTATGATAAGCACCACCCTTAGTAAAATGTAGTATTTCCAGTGGAACGGAAAAGACCATCTCGTTGGGCCAGCTAATATTAGGAGAAGCTGTAGACTTGCATCCCTGGGTGGGTGTTCCTATGTTGGACAACTTTGATGACTTGTGCTCTTACTACAGTGCCAGAACATATGCTTTTGGGGAGTGGGGCAGAGGACAGTGGCATCACTTCTATGAGGTAATACAGTACACGCACAGACACACCACACCAGTTCAGGTGTGCCACCCTGTACTGGATCCACCCAGTTGTCTGAGGTATTAAAGCTGAGTGCCAGTCAGCGCTAGTCACTTACAAAGCCTTTGTGTTTCCACACTCTGCTTTTTCCTCTCCAGGTTTTAACTTTCACTTTCTTCTCTTGGCAGAATTAAAAGGAATGTACCTCATGTATGTATAAAGAGCTAACCTCCTGATACCAATATCTAGAACTAGAATTTCAGCACCATGATGAGCCGAAAGCGCCCAAGCGAGGATGTGTCATGCCCTGAGAGCTTTAACACCACCGAGAAGAGAACGGCATCCATGAGACAGCAGGACGGTAAGGCACTGAGTATAAATCTCAGTGCTGATTCACATTAACAATTAATTACAACACTTAAATCCTGTCAAGTAACACTGTATTTTTATAACCACTTTTATAACTGTATTTACTAACACAATGGCATTATTGTCAGGTCTGTTTGTAAATATTCATACTTTGAGCTCAGCTGACAGGACTAAAGTAATTTTTAGAATATATTCATAATGTCTAGAATCTTATTACTGGGAATGGCAGCAGTGATGGAGGTGGGGGGTGGAGACAGTGGCAAAAGAGATGGGGAGAGGAGGTAGTGACGGCATCGGTTGGGGGGGGGGGGGGGGTTATAATTGTAAAAGCACAGTAAATTTAGGGTGATGGAAGTCTCAGGGTCCCTTGTCCCTTGTGGTCTGGAAAGAAAAGAGAACACAACTAGAAAGGTATCCTGGTTAAGAATGTTCCATGGGTGGATCATGATGAGGATCAATGTCTACAGAATATAAACAAAGAAAAATGCAGACGAAGAAAGAAAAGGCTGAAATCAATTTTTTTTTAAATGCTAGGTAGTTGATTTTAGCTTTTATGTCCATTTCCTTCCTTACAACCATGGTTCAAATTATAAGATTAGTGGCTAATTCTACTGATATTCAAGATTTTCATGCCAAGTTGCTCAAAATCTTCAGACCAACAAATATCAATGCATTCATGTCTTTGGTAATTGAGTGAAGTGTTCAACCAGTCAGAAACATGTCATGTCTGCCCAGAGGGAGCCAAAATATTTTATCACAAATATTATTTTCTTTTTCAGGCCACCATGATGAGATTTTATCTGAACACAAGGTGTGTGTCCTACAGTCAGCTCTAAACTACCAGGAACTACACAACTCTTTATCAAATCAAAAATCTCAAACCATCCCTCTTCACTGTGTTCTGATTGACTGATATAAGTAACATAAGTTTCTTTTGCACTAGTCAGTGTGGTACAGACACCAATCCAGATCCAAAACCATCCGTATACTGTTTGAATTACTGTGTCCATTTCCCATTGCATCACAGTATCTGTGAAAGAAAGCAGAGTTTATTTAAAGTGGGTTTTGCGTGGTGACGTTGTATCCCACAGGATGCTGGTGTTAACAGTTAACACTAATATATGGACTACTTTGTAGGGAAGTGTGTGATTTAGACGTAGTGTTTTTTTATAAATAGCATTTGTCCACTCATTGTATTTGGCCAATCACTGATTTGCACTATTTATAGTTCCACCCCATGTTCATATTTGCTTCTCTTAATACAGGTATTAGTTACAGTATGAGATAAAATGTGTATCACAGACTTGTTTACTATAATGTTTACTAGTCGATCAGAATGTTTTGTTAACTAAGACAAGTAGTCATCTTTTCCATAGTTAAAGCAAAAATGTTTACAGGATGTCACTATGTTTAGGCTGTTTTATTTGTGCTACACATTACAATTCCAGCTTCAAAGCTTTTTAGGCTACACTGTTAAGGATGAAAGTGAATAAATTTGCAATATATTAAATCTATCATGTCAAGGACATCAGTTTAAGGATATACCAGTTGTTAAAATGCACTTGTGTGGGTCTTCTGAGTGGTGCAACAGAAAAGCATTTGCCCTATCTTTGGGTGATCTAAATCCTGAACCACATGAAAGCAGACAGGTGCTAGGTCAGTCCATTTCTTCAGCAGGTTAACATGGTAAAACTGGGTCCCTGCAGGTGGTAGGAAGACGGAGGAGGACCTGGTCTCCTGGCTGGTATTCCTGGGTTTGGGCCCGAATGGTTGTAGGTCCTCCTCTGCTCTTGCTCGATGAGGGAACAATAAGAGAAAGGCTGCTCTTCTCAGGCCTCTTGAGCCACGTCCAGCAGTCCTTGAGGCCGACGTCTAAAGAGGAGCTTGAAAGGGGTAAACGCAGTGGAAGCCTGTGGAGTCTCCCAGATGGCAAAAAGGACATGGGGAGGAGAAGGTCCCAGTTCCTCCCCTCCTTGTCTACCACCCTCTTCAAGGTTTGGTTGAATCTCTCTGCCAGCCTGTCTGTCTGGGGGTGGTAGATGGATGCTCTCAGGTGCTTCACGTGCAACAACCCACACAGATCTGCCACTAGTTTAGACATAAAGGGCGTACCTTTGTCAGTGAGGATGTCCTTAGGGATTCCGACCTGGCTGAAGAGGAGGAGAAGCAATGTTCCGGGAGGTGGCCTTCCGTAGGGGGACTGCCTCAGGGTATCGGGTGGCATAGTCGGATGGGCCACTCTCCGTCCTGACTTTGCATGAGGACCCTGGTGGCCGGAACCTCCCGGACATCTACAAGTACACAGGTGACTGCCAGGGTCCCCGTCTCCCCTGGTGGGTTGGTGAGGAGAGAAGGGCGGGCGAGGGTTATCATACTTCCTGAGTCCATTAGGGCAGAAACCGGCCTTCCGTTGACTTGAACCTGGACCATGGGCAAAGAGGGTGGGGGCACTTTATGAAGGGCACAGCTGGTGATCCAGGGCTTCTCCACTTTGGATGGGGTGGGGACGTGGTCTGTTTTGGTAGGCATGGGCTCTTCTGGGGGTGTCCCATAAGTGAGGCGGTTGATTAGCCTCCTCTCCCTGCGGCTTGGTGGGTCGGGGCGCCGGGTGGGCAGTGGCATGACGAACTTGCGCCGCTTACCCCTGCCGATTTCCAGGATGGCTAGGGCATGCTCCACTGCCTCTAGCATCTCTCTGGGGTTTCGAGATCCTCGCATGCCAAAGACCTTCTTTTCTTCGGGTGGCAGAGTCCTTAGGAAGTGATCCATCACCACCTCTTGGCTATGCGGACCAGATGGTCCATTTGGCCCCTAGGATTGCTCTTGGGGTTGTAGGCCCAGCGGTGAATCTCTTCTGTTGTGGTCCTTCCTGGACAGGGTGCGGTGCAGGAATGGCTGTGCAGTAGCGGCAGGGCCCAAGGGGCACTGCGGACGGCAGGCAGACAGGCTCGGGTGCCGGCAACAGCTCAGGTAATCTTCCTCCTCATCGTCTAAATGAGAGAAACAGAGAAGAGGGTTAGACACGGGAATAAGCCCAAGTGTCATTCCCTTACCCTGGCCGCAGGCCCCTTTTATACTCCCCCGTCGTCTCCAGGATGGTAGGGAGATGCCGCCGTGCCTGATTACCCTGCCCCCGGCAGCCACGCGCTCCCGTGCTCTCCACAGCACAGGTGGTGCTGAAATGGTGCTGTCCGTTCAGCACCATGGCAGCAGTAGACTGAGGAGCGCTTTCTGGTTTCAGTGTGCAGGCTGCCTGCCTGCCGTCACATTTTATAAATGCAGTCCTGTGGATGGGCTGAAAACATTGATTCTGAAACTGAGAGTGTGCAGTGTGGAAATTCCTTATAGCTTAATGATGGATGGAAATGAGTTGGGATCTTAAATAATGCTAAAGTAAAAATAATATTAGCATATATTCTCTTGCATAGGTGTTTAATGACCCGATCCACGGTCACATCGAGCTCCACACTCTGCTGGTGCGGATCATCGACACTCCTCAGTTCCAGAGACTGAGGAACATTAAACAGCTGGGAGGAGCATACTTTGTGTTTCCTGGAGCTTCACACAATCGCTTTGAACACTCCATAGGGTGTGTGTGTGTGTGTTTGTGTGTATGTGAATATATTATATACTGTAACCTGTAGTTATTCATTCACTCGTAAATCCATTGCATGCTGGACAACACATGCACAAGGTGACATCAATGACTCTCTTAACATAAAGCAGTAAAGTAAAATGTTTTAATACGAATACTAACAAATCAACTAAAACATCTCAACACAAAACATTAAATAAATTAAATTAAGTGTTGTATCATCAAAACATGCCACACCCCTGTGATTTTTTCTATGAGGCGTATTCATAATCGGCTAATTAAGTCCAAAAATCAAGTTAATATTTACGCAGAGAAGGTTTGTCCTATTCAGAGTCGGTTACATAGCTAATATTATGCAAATTAAACTGGTCTGTGTAACTCACTATCTACTGTTAGTTAACCTAGTGCTATACGAGCAGATGATTTAAAAATAAGCTGTTTCAATTTAAGGCAAGAAGCAAGAGAGTGATTATGTCCCACATGATATGAGGACTATATGAGACAAAATAGTTAGTGTGATAAAGAAGTCAGGCAGTTCTATATATTTGATGAAATTTGGGTTTTGTGTGTTTTTCAGTGTTGGGTATTTAGCAGGCTGTCTCGTTAAAGCTTTGAATGAAAAACAGCCAGAGCTCGGCATCACGGAACAAGACATCCTGTGTGTTCAGATCGCTGGCTTGTGCCATGACTTGGGTGAACACACACACACACACACGTCCTATTTCTGTTCTTAGTTTTAAATCTTAGTAGATGTTCTTTACACAGTTGTTATGTCTCATAGTGTGCCACTTTTAGTGCAGTTGTGTTTTCACACTGAGAAACTCACTTCTGTTCCTCTTCTATTTATGTAAGTAATATAAGTAAAACATGAAAAAGTGTGAGTCTGTATAGTGTAAAACATTACTGTTCATTTCAAGATGTCACTAAATACCAGATAGTCAAGCACATCATGTAGGAATATAAGAATATAGTTCATAGTGTAGGGGGTGATTTGTGGTTTTGGTACTTCACATTAAAGAAGTCACAAAATTAATTTCACAAAAAAACAAGAACAAGAAATACTTTAAAAATTGTTTACAATTATCTACAGGTCACGGCCCATATTCTCATCTGTTTGACGGCTTGTTTATACCAAAAGTCCATCCTGATAGCAAATGGAAGGTAAGAACTGCATAAACACTGATCACAGCATCATTCCTGCTCCTCAGGCTAGATGCAAATTCTGTCTGCCAAATAGAACAGACTTTATCTCTGGTCGGAAAGGTTACCTAGTCAACCTTCCTGTTTTGTCCAGGAAGCATTCACAGTAGCTATTTTGCATGCAGGTTATAGCAACATATGTGATACAATGTTATATATTATTGTCACTACAGAAAGGCTGAGACAGATGCAAATGCAGTATCAACAGTGTGGCAGTACAGGACCACAGAAGGGCTGAACACAGACACCAAGAAGCAAGAGTGTCAATGTGACAATGTCCATTGTTAAAAGCGCTATACAAATAATATTGAATTGAATTAAATCGAAGAGTGTGTGAAACATGCTCTTTATTTTTATAAACAGTGCAGGAAGCAAATGGAGGTTAAGGTGAGCGTGGGTGATGAAGTGGGGTGTGGGAAAAAGAGATTCTGTGTGGGAAAAAGAGAGAGCCATTAGTTGCGTAGTCTGTCTAGAGAGCAGCCTCTGGCTCCTTTTATACTCTCCAGTCTTCTGCTGGAGGGTAGACGTTTGCTGCCGCACTCACTGGCTGCCAGCCAAGTCGCATTTCCTCGCTCCAACTTGCAGCCATGCGCATTCAAGCTGTCCAAAACAACAGGGGTACGCAATGGGCCCAGAGGGAGAATTGACAGGGGAGCCTATCCGCGTTACCCCTTTTGGTGTTTCCCAGTGAAATTAAAGTCCTGTAGGGAGAGGCACCACCGTGTTACCCAGGCATTGGTGTCCTCTACTGCCCACTTGATGGCCAGGGTCTCTCTTTCCACAGCAGCATACTTCTTCTCAGCGGGGGTCAACTTTCGGCTCACATAAGGGACCGGGGGCTCTTCCCCTTCGAAGGTTTGTGACAGTACAGCTCCCAGTCCCATCTCCGACGCGTCTGTATGCACCGTGAAGGTGACGTTGAAGTTGGGGTTTCTCAGGATGGAAGAGCATGTCAGCGCCTGTTTCAGTATCTTGAAGGCCTCTTCAGTTGCCTGATTCCAGTGGTCTTTCCTAGTAAGGTCTGAGAGGGGAGAGGCAATCAAGGAGAAGTTGGGCACAAAACAACGATAATACCCTGCCAACCCCAAGAAGGCATGTACCTGTTTTTTCGTGGTTGGATGTGGGTAGTTTCTGACAGCCTCCACCTTCTTCTCCTGTGGCATCAGGAGACTGCTGCCAAAGCGGTACCCCAGGTACTGTGCCTCTGTTAGCCCCAGGTGGCATTTCTTGGGATTGGCAATTAGCCCGGACTTCCGGAGCTCACCTGGGACCTCTCTGAGATGGTGGTGGTCAGACCAGGTGGAGGAGTGGATCACCACATCTTCAATATAAGCGGCGGCGTATTGGCAATGGGGCCGCAAGATGATGTCCATTAGTCGCTGGAACAGTATCTCTTGGACAAATCCAGGGTGAAGATGAACCAGGCCCTCCCTAGCCACTCCACCAGGTCGTCGACCCCAAGGAGGGGGTAGATGTCGGATTCAGAAACCTGGTTGAGCCAGCCGGATGCTTCCATTGGGCTTGGGCACCACGACTATGGGACTGGACCAGGGGCTGGTGGACTCCTCAATGACTCCATCATGAAGCATCCGGCTGATCTCTTACTCAATTGCCTTACGGCAGGCCTCTGTGACGTGGTAGGGCTGCTGTGGGGTTTTAATGTCATGGTGGACCAGATGCTTGAGGCCCGGGGTGGAGAAGACGTTGGCAAACTGGTCCAACAGCTCAGACAACTCCTGGCTCTGAGCCAGGGTGAGCTCCTCTCCTCAGTGGACCAAGGTATGCCCGGACGGATCTGTGGAAAGACTCGCAAAAGCAGACACCGCAAGGGCAGGTTCAATTCAATTCAATTTTATTTGTATAGCATTTTTACATGGTCACAAAGCAGCTTTACAGAAATAAATGGATTCAAAAAATATATTGTAAATATGTGAATTTATCCTAATGAGCAAG
>CM075006.1:409881-426987 GCA_037576675.1 Pangasius sanitwongsei
ACTTGGATGGGTTAAATGCAGAGCACAAATTCCGAGTATGGGTCACCACACTTGGCCACACGTCACTTCACTTCAGTATTTCGGTTAATTCTGTCTGCGTTATCGTTTGTCTGCCTGTCAGTTTTGGATTATTTGAAACTGTTCGTAATTGGATTTCTGCCAGCTCCTTCGGATTTGTCTGTTTTCGGAGATTAGCCCTGCTGCCGCTAGCGACTCTGTAATCCGTTACAAACAACTCGCGTGGATATCGAGCTTTCTGTTAGAGAATAAAGACTGTTGTGACGGTGAACTCGCTATTGTTTATCTGCCTGTTCCTTCGCCCTGTGCATCTATTCTGACGCCACTGGCTGTGTTCAAACCGCTGTGCTCATTAAAGACTTTTACATCTGAACCTCCGTCCGCGTTCTGCATTTGGGTCCGAGTCCGGCTCTGTGACAGAGTGAGTGCAATAACGATACCAATTTAACGGTGTGTTCAAGTCATGTCGGAAAGATCGTACTTACGAGGTGAACATGAACGCTGCCACAAAGTCGTATTTACGAGTTAGGAAGTCGTAATTACGACATCAGGGGCAAGATGGCGATCTCTTCATTAACTACAAAAAAATACAGCAAGGGTTTTTTTGAACTCTTCTTCTAGAAAATGACGAAGAAAGAACACGCATCAGGTGTTTCGCTTTTATTGTATGTTTTTAATCAATTTATGAAGCCACTGTACACTTTATCGTTACGTAATTATATTGTAATTGTACACTGCTGTTGTATTTTGTGCAGGAAATCAGCTTGTTTTATTGTAAATAAAAAATTCTGAGAAGGACAACGTTCAAATTCAGCTAATTTACTGTCAGCTACAGACTTCCACCATGTTTTCTTCCTGACACGCCCCCCAACTCAAAGAAAATCCAGAGTTTCCCACAAACTCGTAATTACAATTTTGTGGTTCATGTTCATATGCGTTCAAGTCGTAAATACGATCTTTCTGACATGACTTAAAAGCGCTATAACAGTGAGCCAAGGTGCTGACACAAGGGCTGCTTTTAAACTCTTAGCTCCGCCTCCTTTGTCTGGGTTCTTGCCTTCCCATTGGTCAAATCCTGTCAGCTAGTTAATGATGATTTCCACAGGAGGGATCCAGCTGTATGAAGGAGGACAGCCAGAGACAGAAGAGCAAACAAACAGTGGAAAAATGAGCAGAGAAGGAGCACACATCTGCAAAAAAAAAAAAAACTTGATGAAGTGCCATCTAGGGTGGAGACAATGAGATGCAGGAAATATGGTGAAATGCCCTCTAGTTGCCCCACTGCGTGTAGGAGGGGCCTGTGGGAGGGGCTGTGGGAGGGGCTGTAGGAGGGGCTGTGGGAGGGGCTGTGGGAGGGGCTGTAGGAGGGGCTGTGGGAGGGGCCTGTGTGGAAATGGAATAACCAAAATATCACTATAACCACTGTAAATATAGCAACTGATGATAATCTCTACCATCACTATGACTTTATAAACAAACCTAGATAGATAGATAGATAGATAGATAGATAGATGACCCAGAATGCATTGCTGCAGCAGTTCGACTCGGTTGAAGTGTAAATGAAAGTGTTAAATTTTAAAAATAATATGGATTAATAAGTGTAGTGTGAATGAACTGACAGGATCCTTTTCGGAGAACCCGTAATGGTTCTGTATAGAACCCTACAACAGTTCTAAAGCTTTCGAGTAGAACCCTGTAAGAACCTTTGAAGAACCTTTGGAGAACCCTTGGAGAATGTTTTCGGTCTCACAGAGCAGTTCCAGACACGTTCAGATAAACAGGACGCTGGAGGGTTGGGGTTTGAGGTGGACGTTGTTCTATCATCTGTACTTTTATCGGAGACTTCCTGTTTCACAGGAAACGCCACATCACTGCATACTGGCGGGTGTAGTGGCAGGCGTGGTGGTGGTGGTGGTGGTGGTGGTGGTGGTCCCATCACTGACCCCTGCTTCCTTCTCTCCAGGCTGCTGTATGTGATAAAAGGGTTGTTTACTGTTCAGGTTTTTCACTTTTTACTGGAATAGCCCCACCCACTCCACTCGACAGAGGAGAAGAAAATGGAGGATAAGGACAAGAAGAATGAGGAAGAGAAGAAGAAGAAAACAATGAGGAGGAAAAAGAGGGAGGAGGAGGAGGTTAATGGAAGGAAAAGAAAGAAAAGGGAGGAGAATCGAAAGGAATAAAAAAAGAAAAGAAAGAAAAATGAAGGAGAAAATAAAAGAAGAAGAAGAGAGATAAAGGAAGGGATGAAGAGAAAAGAAGGAAAATAAAGAAAATAAAGGAGGCGAAGTAAAGGAAGGAAAAAAGGAGAAAAAGAAAGAGAAAAGTAGAAAAGTGGAAGGAGAAGAAAAACAAGAGAATGAGAATGGAAAGAAAAAGAAGAAAATATGAAGGAAATGAAAGAAAGGAGAAGAATGATAAGAAAGGAGAAGAGGAGAAGGAAAGAAGGAAGGGGAAAAAGTAAAGGAGAACGTTTTAAGAGAAACACGAAAAGCAGAAGGAGAAGGTAGATAGGTAGATAGAGAGAGATAGACAGACAGCTAGGCAGATAGATAGATAGATAGATAGATAGATAGAAATGGAATTCGTCTGATGATGTAAGAAACACAGTTTATTCCTTATTAAAGTCGAGTGTTTTTAACGAGCGTGAAGCGAATAACTTCATCTGCATTTAATGAATTTTTAAACATTTAATATTTTTTTTTAATTACAGTTTTATTTAGTCAAAGATTTTTGGTCAACAAATTAAATTAGAATTATTATTAAATTATTCTTATTTAATTTTCAACAAAACTGATTTAAATTGAATAAACATAAACATGTAGAGAAAAATAAAAAGGAAAATAAGACCAGAAAGAAAGATGAAAGAAGAGGAGTTTTATAATATTAATATTCTATTCATTTTTTTTATTTTTCATTAAGATCATCGTTTATTTTGTGAATAAAAATAAAAAGTCTGAGATATGAACACGCGAGTGTCTGTAACTCTGCTGTAGTTACAGCGCAGAGAGACGCTGCTGATTTTAACTCAGAAAATCACTTCCTGTTTATTCTGATGTTAAATAAACACACGCTCGTGTTCGAGCTCCGCCTCCTCCAGCGCCTCCCTCTGACCTGGTCACAGTCCCTTTAGTCTCAGACCTCAGACGCCTGGAACTTTTACAGCTTTTACAAACTATAATTATTTAATTGTGTTAAACACTCTGAGTCTCCAGGCTGGAGTTTATATAAACACGGCTTTTATAGCTTTTTGGATTTTACTCTTCTTTTAAGAAGAAACATCAGTGTAATTAGTTTTATTTTAATTTATTAAATTTAATTTATTCATATATTTATTTATTTTATTTTGACCTGAATTTATTTATTTATTTATTTTCATTCCTTTGTGTTTGTATTTTTTTATATCTCTCTATTTTAACACCAGTGTAATTAGTTGTATTTTAATTTATTCATATATTTATTTATTTTATTTTGACCTGAATTTATTTATTTATTTATTTTCATTCCTTTGTGTTTGTATTTTTTTATATCTCTCTATTTTAACACCAGTGTAATTAGTTGTATTTTAATTTATTCATATATTTATTTATTTTATTTTGACCTGAATTTATTTATTTATTTATTTTCACTCCTTCGTGTTTGTATTTCTGTATTTATGTTCTTCATGGGTGTGTATATGAGGTTTCTGAGTATGTGAGTGTGTGTGTGTGTGTGTGTGTGTGCGCTTGTGTGAGTGTGTGTGTGTGTGTGTGTGCGCTTGTGTGTGTGTTTTGTTTATGTTATTGTGTCCCAGATAAATGCAGTAAACAGAAGCTGTGTGTGATTTTAACCCACAAATCAACAAGCCTCAGAGATTTTTTTGGAGATTTGTGTTGCTCTGGATGAAAAGTGGATTTATTCTTTGTTTGAACATAATTTCTGGTTTGTTTTGATTTAGTTTTGATGCAGAAAGTTGCCGTTATTTCGGATAACATCTCTTTAAAGTAAAGAGATTTAATTTCTTAACAAACTGGTTGACTGTACACAGTTAGCGTTAGCTGATGCTAGCCACCAGGAAGCAGTTCACAGGAAACTGTGGATGATACACAGGATGATATTAATGACGACATAGCCTCAAACAGCATGGAGTAGAGAGGCTATTACACTTGACTGATGCTATAGGCTACTATCTAGTGAATGTTTAGAGTATCGGCAGTTTAATAAAACAGTACACCAAATCTCAGTGTTAGAACAGAGAGTTTTGTGAAGAAATGTATGTTGTTAGTTTTTCAGATACACAATTCTTTTAATCATGGCTTTACTGAAATAATTTATGACACATTAACAACCTCGCTAGTTCTACAGCGAGTCCCAAAAGTCTCCATACACAGGGGAAATTACACTTTTTAGCAGAATGTGACTTTATTTACAGTCGTCCTCTAGCTGATTCTGCCATTTCTGTGTAAACACACACACACACACAGAATCGTCTGTCTCACTCACGACGTGCCATGAGAATGATTTCAATACCTTCTTCTTTTATCTTAAAGGCTATCTGAAAATAATATAATATACTATAAACTAAGTATGAAAAATTTTGGAAGACGTTTTGCTAAAAAGTGTTAATGTCCCCTCTGTATGGAGACTTTTGGGACGCGCTGTATAGCTAGTTAGATAACAGCGTAGATGAAACTCTCTAATCACATCCTTTTTTTAAATCAGGAAAAGTACTGAAAACAACGGCAGTGTACATTTTAATAACTTACAGACATTAAGCCGTATTAGATACAGCAGGTGTGTTTAACGTTGTCGGTGTCACAGTGTGTGAGCTGAACACACGGTCTGCTGAACATGCTGAGCATGGGGCAGCGTGATTCCTGCCCCAGTGGACGTCTGTTAGTGTCTGTTGCAGTTCCCATTTTTGGCCACTAGGTGTAATAATACTGTAACTCCAAGGCTCTAAATGGGGCAGTGAGCACATCTTCTTTCACTTTACTGTCATTTTGCAGAAAGGTTTATATGTTAGGCAGCAACATGGTGCCTCCTAGTGGCGTAAAAGGAATAATAAATGAAAGTTACATATTTAAATGAGGTAACTAATGTCAGAAGGACATGAATAAGTGGCGATCATGAAGCGTGGATCTGTCATGGAGCTATCTGGGGCAGAAACACATAAAACACATACAAAGTAATAAGGATTTTTTATAATAATATGATTTAGGGTGTGTGGGCGGAGTCTGAGTAAGTTGTTGTTTATATTTTGTTGTTGCAGGATGACAGTTAGAGAGGCTATCACACTTGACTCATGCTATAGGCTACCTTCTAGTGAGTTTTGAGAGTTAACCCGTATCTGAACTACAATCTCAAAGGTGGGAAGGTGTAGTGAAGACTCGGAGACAGTCGGGCTCCGGGCTCGTGTTTATTCAGTGTGCACTTTTCAGCTCCCTTTAGAACCCAACAGAAAACCAATCACCACTTTCGCTCCGTCAGCTCCAAGTCCACGCTTCTCGGTGTGTCTCTCTCTCACTCACGGGTTACGGGAGTCAACTGAAAGCACAAAGAGACACACATAAATCTCCTTCGGGCTGATAAAACACAGGTGAGAATCATCACGCGTTACCTGCTGGTTCGCCCCGCCTCCTCTCCGCCCGCAGCTGACGCTCGACCACGCCTCCGACGCCACATACCTGAATTTTTGTCCGCTGGAGAAGACTGACAATGTGTTTTTTTCTCAGCGTAGGGAAATGAGGTCACTGTGGTGCACACACTCTTTTGATTTCTGACCATGATCCAGTCCATAATCCCTCTTTCCCTCTCCCAGGCTTCATACAGAACATCTGTATCTGTCTGCACTTACACTCTGCACTGTGTTTGCTATAAAACAAGATGGCGGCCATTAAAGAAGATGTGATTAGTATTGAAATGGTATTTATAATAGATGGAGCTGGTGTATGAAGGCTGTAGAACGGCGGAGATGCTGTAAATGGACCACTGAGCTTCACTACATCAGCTTCATAACTCCAGGACAAACCTGAAGGCAGAAACGATGAAGATGAACTTCTGCTTCTGTAACTCAGTGTAAGAATGTCCTTCTTCTCAAACTGGAGTTTATCAGCTGGGATTTTCCAAATGAATCAACATCTGGCGATTTTAACACCAACTATATGTGATTATTATTATTATTATTATTATTATTATTATTATGATTATTATTAGATATAAATATAATGCTACATATTTGAGTAAAGTGTTGAGATTATAAGAGGTGAAATAATGGTTTAGTGTGAAAGTGAGGCGCTTTAAGAGTTAAGGAGTTTCACCACTTTATGTATTTTCTCCCTCTGTTTTCTTCCAGTGTGTGTGTGCGTGCGTGTGTGCATGTGTGTGTGTGTGTGTGTGTGCGTGTGTGTGCGTGCGTGTGTGTGTGCGTGCGCAGTATAAACCTCTTGTTGCGATATCTAAGTGGAGCTGAAGCGGTGCGCGAGACCATGGACGTCACTCAGCCCGCGCGCAGTAACGAGTCGGAGTACGAGTACGATTACTCGGATTATTACGCGTTAGACGCGCTGGTGGACTTCCGGCCGTGTGAGAAGCATCAGGTGAAAAAGTTCAGCCGTTACTTCCTGCCCGCTTTTTACTCGGTCGCGTGCGCGCTCGGTCTGCTCGCTAACTTCGCGCTGCTGTTCGCGTTCGCGCGGAGCAAACCGGCGAGACGCGCGCATCCCGCGTGCGCGCTGTGCGCGGACCTGCTGTTCACGTTCACGTTTCCGTTCTGGGCGGTGTACGCGGCGCGCGACTGGATCTTCGGCGCGAGCGCGTGCAAAATCGTCACGCTGGTGTACGCGGTCGGTTTGTATGGAGGCAACCTGTTCGTGGCGTGCGCGGTGCTGCGGAGCTGCCTGGACGCCGTGTGCGTGTTCCGGTGCCTGGGACGAGTCGGAGACACCAAGAAGAACGTGGTGTGGTGCACGTGCGTGTGGATGCTGGCGTGTCTGGCCGCAGTGCCACACCTGAACTTTGTGGAGGAGCGCCACGTCCACGGCGAGACCTTCTGCTCATACCACTACACGCACGGCTGGAAGATCTACATGCGCCTCCAGCTGTCCATGCTCATCTTTGGTGTTCCGTTCCTGCTCTTGCTCGGTTCCTCCGTCGTCTTGTTCCTGCACACGCGTTCCGCAGGGCGTTCCAGGATCCTGAGGCGTGCAATCGTCAACACCGGGCTGTTCTTCGTGCTCTGGTTCCCGTACACGGTGGTGCTAATGCTGCACATTCTGCAGGAGGTCTTGGAGTGCGACGCGAGTCTGCACATGGACCTCGCCATCCAGAGCACCGAGTGCATCGCCTTCGCACACGTCTTCATCAACCCCCTAGTGTACGTGCTGCTCAATAAGCGAGTGAGGAGGGCGCTCAGCTTGGACTGTGCGAGCCCGAGGGAATACCTGCTCGACGTGTCGGAGAACATGGACAGCGTGTCGAGTCAGGACAGCGGCGTGGAGTTAAGGGCACTCCAAAGTGTTCAGGGTTTCTCAAATCCTGAGTATGAGGGAGGAACCGCTGAGAAACAAGGGCACTTTCTACCACATGCCACAGAACCTCCACTGAGCTCACTACCTAGTGTCCCTAGGTGAAGGTGTCTGGACTGAAAGATTGACTGAAAGATGATGAATTACACATCATGCTAAACAAGATGATTAGTTAGATGTTTAGACATTTAGATGCCTCAGCTAAACATCTACATCTGGGCTGCTTGTATTCTAGAAAAAATCTGTATTTTTATATGAATAGTCAGTATTTACAGCCTGCATGTAGCGTTAGTCCACTTTATATAAATATAGCCTTATTACTGGAGTTTAGTCACTTCCCATTATTCATACAATAGCACGAGGAACACCCTGTTGAGGAATTAAATAAATCAATCAATAAATAAACACACCCTTCTCCATGTGGTGTCATAGATTTAAAAAAAAAAAAAAATCAGCTAGAATGCATTTTCAGATCCTATCCACACCCATGTGTTTTGCTAAAGCGAGGTTTTCCTCAGGCTGAAGAAACATCGCCCACCCTCCAGCTCACTTTTTCCTCACTCACAAATTCAGATGTGTGTAGTCATGGCAGGAAGAGAACATAAAAGTAAAAACAAACGGCAGTGAAACAGAGGAGAAGAACAGGCAGGGTGAACAACACTGATTAAAGCTATTTATTTATTCTGCTCAGTGCTGAAACCACAGTTTTATTCACCATCACAACATTGCAGCTAATTTAAACTGTTTTATTGTGCTTTAAAGAGCATTTTATTAAAGAGAATCTTCTGCTTTTTAACATGTTATGCCCTGAAATTGCTCACAACTCAAGTCAACTCAAACACAGGACATTATTTGAAAAATATGTGATCATGTGTGAAAATAAATTAATCATGTGAGATAATATAAATTGTTCCCAACAACCAATCACTGATCACTGTTGTTCCCAACAACCAATCACTGATCACTGTTGTTCCAGACGCCTGATCACTGTTGTTCCTGATGACCAATCACTGATCACGATTGTTCTGAAAGACCAGTCGCTGATCACCATTGTTCCAGACGACAACGGTGGAGGATTTATTTTTAGCGTTACAGATAATCTTGATGTAAACCATGTGCCAGAAATTCCACAGGAGGAGATATGAAATAGAAAGAGATCATCATGGCCTTCTACATGCGCTGTCTTAACGCTGGGAAGAAATGATTAGCGCGTTATTAGTGAGTGAGTTCTGTAGCCGAATGACTCCCACTCTTACTAGCTGTTTTGTTCATATTTATTAAACTTAAAAATGAACTACATGTCAGCATTCATGACCTCTCGCCTCCACTTTACGACCTGTTCTTAATGCCTCTTCTTCGTTTCTGTGTATGATTGATACCTAGGAACAGGTATGGTTAACGGCACCTTAGTGGACCATAAACATAGACTTGAATACTAAATATCATTACGTTCTCTTTTTATACAATGAAATCAGTTGCACAGTATTGATTAACTGTCAGATGCTAACTGTATCAAGCTCGATGACCTTTCCAGAAACAAAATGAAGGCATTTTTAAAATACGAACTCTCTATGAGTAAAAATAAACATGAATTATTGCTCTTTTTCTTAAGTCTATCAGGATTATTAATCTCTCTTCTCTAATCGATCTTAGCTCAGGTGGGTCTGATTTGCTGTTATGTGTGTCCGCACTAGCACGAGCGTCAATGTCGGTGTTGACGTGTCACTGATTGTAACTGGTATTTCTCAGTATTGCTGTTACTGCGCTTTTTTTTTACAGTCTCACTCATTTTCAGAAGACTGCGTCAGTTCTGTTTTGACCTCATCAGTTCTGACAGCGTATGGCCCACTTCCTGCTTTTCTATCTCAGTCATCTGGATCTTCAGTCCTAACTACATCACTCCTTGCTAACGGTTGAAGAGATTTGCCTGATCTGCCATAGAATGATTTCTGTTTTACTGTTTGAGCATAAAACCTTTTTGTTGCTTGATATAGTGTTCTTGCTTTGAGAGGAAAGGGAAGTGTTGTACGTTTTTCATGACTCATCAGCAGCTCTGCAGGGAAAAGATCACATTCCAGGGTAGAAGCTCTGTAGCTAAGCAGTGCATGGTAAAGGTTAGAGTAGCTGTCAGCAGCTTTCATTAGCAGTTGCTTGAGAATGGGTGTTCCTTTTTCTGTTTTACTATTAGACTGAGAATATAAAGGACGTGATGTGCTCACAGTTATCGGATTCTGAGGATTCAAGCCACTCTTTGCACATGAAGCATGTCTTGTGAAGAAGGATTCAGACACTTGCTGATGTGTTTGAGAGCAGTGCCATCTCTGGGAAGTAAAGTATATATATATAGTATATATAGTAAAGAAATAACTACTAAATATTCATTACTCTTTAAAATTAGACATTTATATCCATTGATGAATTTAAGGGCATCATAAAGAATGTGGTGAAGGAGGTGTGTGATTGTTTTTTGTGAGAGTGTTTAAATAGCTTTTGTTTTATTGTGGATCTTTGTACATCATGTTGTATATGTTGCATTGTAATTTTGCTGAGAGTTTGTATGGCTGCTCCTTTGGCCAGGTCAGGATTTTTTATCTCAATGGGACTTCCTGGTAAAGTAAAGGTAAATAATAAATAAATAGATAAAAGAGGTCTATTTCTATCTTCTGCCAAGGTGCTTTTGGTTTGTCACCAATCAGCATTGCTTTGGTTGTTTGCTGGTGTCTGCTAAAGGGTGCTTCAGTGTCTCGGTGGATTCCTGGCCAGAAGACAGGGTCTTGTGCTCACCTCTTACATTTCTCAATACTGATTCTCTGCAGAATGTCCTGCCTCAGACTTGACAGTATGACTGTTCTATTCTATTTTGCCAGCAGTCCATTCACAACACTGAGCTCAGCTCTGATATGTTGATACAGAGGACAGGATCCTAACAGGAACCTGTAGGCCATCCATTATGCATGTTCTCGATGACATTTTCCTGTCCACCTTTAGCAGTCTTTTCTGCTATTTCGTCTGACACAAGAAGTGCAACACAAATCATGTTCACATGAATTTTTACTTCTACAGAATTTGGACACCTTTTTTTCCGGTGCTCACAAGAGAGCTTCTGCCATCACCAAGTATTTACCAGGGGTGTTCTACCTCTGCATTATCATCATTAAGTGCAGAATACTTGGTGACATCTCAATCAGAATCTTTTCGATGGTTCGAAGCAGACAGTTGTCTGTTTCTGCAGTGAAGGTGAGCAGGCCATAAATATAGCCTTGAAATTTCTCAAGCCCAAACACCAACCCAAGGCTTTTTTCTATTGGAGCATATCTACATTCTATCTTGGTCATGGTTTTGGATGCATAAGCAAATGATTTCTAATGGTCCCCTTCAGCTTGGAGCAACACATCACCTAACCTATCTTTGGAGGCATCTGATCTGCTTGGCTGCATCAGTGAAGGTAAGCAGGGGTGATGTAGTAAGTGTTGTTTCAAGTCTTTGCCACTCACATGTGGGATGTTTTAGCTGAGACATTGGGGATAAACTTTCCAAAGAAGTTGTCCACCCCCGTGATGCGCATTACTTCTTTCTTGTCAGTTGGACTGCTCATGTTCAGACTGATTTTCTATTGGTCTACTTGATTCCCCTCCAAGGAATATGATCTCCTGAACACCAAACTGACATTTTCCATTTGTTGAGTTTCAGTCCATTCTTTCTGAGGCTTTGCAGAATTTTTGTCAACCTCTGGCTATGTTTTAGAAATGTTGAGCCCCAAACAATAAAGTCATCAGCATAAACTCTAACTCCTTCCAGTGTTTCCATCACATGCTCCACTGCACGGCAAAAACTGGCATCTTATCAAGTGAAAATATCTGGAATATAGTCAAATTTATTTTGTATTTCCTATTATAAGATTACAATAAATCAAATATAAGATTATTAAATCTATTTTAAGACATTTTAATTTAAAGCTTTACATTTTCTTATTCTATTGGCTTCTTTCTAGAAATAAATGTTAAAACCAATGCCAATATAACGACTATTTGATGTTTAGTTTAGTTTAAAAAGAAGACTAGAATTAAGTTTAATCATCTTATATTTGGTTTGTGGTAATCTTAGATAAATCTGATTATATTCAAGATATTTTCACTTGCTAAGATATCATTTTTTGCAGTGTGCTGTATTTGGAATTATGCTCACACAATTCCAAATGGGAGTCTGAGAAAATGGAAAATGGAGAACTAAAGACACAACATTTGGAACTCTTCTTATCCAGTCTCAGTTTCCAAAAACGCTGTGAAGCTTCCAGTTTTGTAAAATATCTGGCACCTGACACTTCACTGGTGACCTCTTCACGCTTTGGGATCTGAAAGCTCTGGTGTTTATCCATGCATACTCTCAAATATCCATTCCTATTTTTTTTAAACACATACCATGGAGTTGAGCCAGTCTTACATTTTTCTGCTAACTCCAAGTGTTGTCATTCTGTGCAGTTCCTTTTTTAAATGTGATCTGAGTGAAACTCTTTTTGCACAATGCACCACTGGCTGTGCATTTTTTCTTTCAGCTGAATGTTATATGCATAAAGCAAAACACCAAAGCTTTTGAAGACATCTGCAAAGCTTTGTACTATGGAGTCCACAGAGTTTGTACCAGGTTTAATTCCTCACACGCTTTATCACCTAGCAGTGAATCCATTCCTTCAGCATCAGAAGAGAAGAAGAGGTGATGTTTTTTTATAGTCACTTTCTAAGAGAGACAATTGTCTTCTCGTTGTAGTCTTTCAGTACTACTAGTGAATTTCTGGTCTTTTCTTTCAATGCTTTGATGTCTGACAAACAGATTAAGTTTGATTTTGCACATGTTTCTAACTTTAGTGGAAGCAGAGCTCCATTCACATGTAGGGGTGCTTTCCAGTTTTCTTCTTTGACCATTTTAATTTCCTTCACTGTTCTTAATCCTCTTCTTTGCTGCTTATTTATGACTGATAAATAGAAATAGGTAGCGCTAGTGACACCTCATGGACAGGATTGAATTCTAATTATCATTTCACTAGAAATTTGGATAGAAATAACAAAAATATGTGACACATGTCTGTCTGATCCGCAGGGCGTACTCTTCATCATATGACCATCATATCACTGTAGTTAACTCAAGGTTAACTTGCTAGTTTTAATTGCAGAATATAGCTAGCTCCCTCAGTGTTAGCTAGCCGGTTAGACAATGCTTGGAAAGGTGAGTTGGGTGAAAATCTGAAAAATAACTTTCACAATATTTTCCAGTGAAAAAAATCATGATGAATGATTACATCACTGTGACGACCCCGCCCCCAAACCTCACTAACACAAAAAAAACACTGGTTTTATGTTTTAGCCACATTTGTGTTTTCAGAACCCCCCTCCCAAATAAAATAAAATAAAATAAAAAAATTACCACAATGAAATGCAGAAACGACTTGAGCACTGAGTGTCTGACCCTCAATAAAACTGGTGCCAGAATATGTTCAGCCATGTTGGAATTATGGAGATAAATATTAAAAGAGTTCATTAAAGCAATGGAAATGCAGACCAGAAGTAGGGTTTATTTTTTTTCCTATAACCTATAGCTCTATAACCTTTTGCGGCAGTGTAGGACTCCTATAGCAGATACCTAGCTCAGTGTGTTAGTGTTTGATTGTAAGCTGAGCGTTAACCAGATGTGTTTAAAATGAATGAAATGAAACTTAATTTGCCGTTTTTCTGCCATCAACATTGCAACTATTGAAATTTTTAAAAATGTAATTCAGTGTAATGTAGTAAATGTAAGTAAGAATTGATTAAACTGATGGTTAAACTTGATTAAACTGATGACACTTTTTTTTAATGTTATGTCAATAATAAGAAGCTATCAGCTTAATTAAAGTGGAAAATTATACTTCTTAGCTAGCTATCTTAGATGAAAAGATCATCGGGATTCTCTGGGTGCAATTTAAGAATAATATAATCACCCACATTTTTTGTCTGCACATGTTCATCTCATTTTTATCAAATCTTTTATGAAACCAGAATTCCAGAGTTACACATCTTAAGCAGAGATTTGTCTGTAGAATATCTGACTGTACTTCTAGGTTGACTCACGCTGAAATGAACTCTGTTCATGCCGAAATGTGTGGTGAAACAAGTAAATATTTTATGATGAAAAATGAATTAAGTTCCTAATTTAGTGAATGCCAAGTAAAACAACCATTTAAAAAATCAGATTTTCATTTTGTGCAACAGAACTAATCCAAGGGAAATTATAAACAAAAGAAATTACTTTCCAAAAAAGTGCCAGTGATGTCATCATTGGACAATGGGTGGGGCTTGTTTGATTGACACACTGTCAAAATGCTTCTTTGTGATTGTCTAAACCTGCCATTAGGTAATGGGAGATTGATCATAGTGGGCTGATTACTACAGAAACACTAATTAACAAACATTAATGAATAAAAATGCGTTGGATTCAAGACCAAGGCCATAGCCAGTGAAGTCAAGATCGAGTATGATGGGCAAGATGAAGACGAGACCAACAACACACATGGCCGAGTCAATGTCAAGACAGAGACCAGAAGCTCAGATGTGTTAATTTGCTGGTCGTAGTACCTTCCTAACCTGACATGAAATTTCTATTGAATTGACTAAAATAACCCAAGGTTCAAGGTTCTTTATTTGTCACATACATATTACATACATGTGATGTATTAATGTAGTGAAATGTTTCTCCTTAGTGCCTCATCCCACAGTGCAACTGTGATACATAATAAAGCAGAATATAATAAAAACCAAATATAATTAATAAAATAGAAAAACAAAATAGAATAGAATCTAGTAGACAAATATAGACATTATATGTAAAAATATGTTTAGCAACTGGTGGAGGAATGTATTTTATTGGAATTTAGTATTATCATTTTGTACAAACAAGTACACAGGATGTATATAGGACATGTTAAGCATAGCCCATTCTTCTAGCAAGCACTTCAGTAGATTAGGGAGCATGTATGAGGTAAATGAAATGACACAGAGTTTGCTAATTATAAAAAAAGATTTTTTTTTAAGAAATTCCACATGAAGTAGTACAGCATATGTAAAGATTTGCCAATTAAAGCACATTTCCTTTGATTTAAGCACACAGCAAATAAACAAAATGCATTAAAAACTAGAATTTGTTTTGGCTCATACAACTTTTCTTAGACCGAGTACAGTTGTACTTTGCAAATACTTGTTTATCTTATTATTTATTGTCTACAATATTTTGAACATACAAAGTATTTTGAAATATATAGTCACTTGAAAATTTGGTGTTAGAGGCATACTCACTCTCCCCAGTCAATCACAGTGACTCTAGCCAATCATAGGGGTTTGTGAGCTCATATAGATCTTGTTGTTAACCTCTAACAAAGTGGTGGAAAAGCCAAAATGTGGAGAAAGAAAAGATCTGCTCATGATCCAAAACATACGAGCTCATGGGTCAAGCATGGTGGAGGTAGTGTCATGGCTTGGGCTTGCATGGCTGCTTCTGGAACAGACTCACTGATATTTACTGATGATAGAACTCATGGACATTGTCACAAGCAGCTTTACAAATATATATATATATTAAAGATATGAATTTTAAATTGATGAATTTATCCCTAATGAGCGAGCCACAGGTGATGGTGGTGAGGAAAAACTCCCTGAGATGATATGAGGAAGAAACCTTGAGAGAAACCAGACTCAAAAGGGAACCCATCCTCATCTGGGTGACACCGGATAGTGCAATTATAAATCTTTGCCTCCTATAACTGTGTACTACATGGACAAATAGTGCAATTATGCAACCAGGAAATTCATCACAGTTTACACATGAAGTCTATTCTGTTGATGTTATCAACTGTTCACTGATGGATACACTGATGGAATTGCGGTCCTAAAGCTATCATAGCAAAACTGATCATATCAGTTGAAGTCCAGAGCCATCTTCATGGTTTCTAAGTAATCTCATGTAACTTTAGCCTGTCTGTGTGGGGCCATCCTCAGCAGCAGTGAGTGGATTTCAGGTGATGAGAACTCCAAACAGAAGTAGTGCATCAGGATGGATCAGGCAGGTCTGGAGAGCAGAAGGGGTCACTGGATCACTGGCATCTCAGGAGCAGTATGTACAGCTCGACAGAGAGAGAAAGAGATTAGAGGAGAGAGAGAGAGAGAGAGATAGAGGGAGGGTACACTTTTGTACACTTTTTAGGGCACTCCACAGAGTCCAGGGGCTGAAGTGTCTCTGGATGCCTTGATGATCTCCTGGATTTCCCCACATCTGGGCTCCTTGCTGTTAAAGTCAAAGGCAGGCTGAGGTGGATATATCAAGGTTCTGGCACAGGTCACTGACAGTGTTAATAAAATAAAATCATACACATGATACATTTCTAAAATCCTACATCTAAAGGAAAATTTAAAAAAAAGAAAAATTCTATCAAATATAAAACCCCATGGCTTACCATTTTTTCAAGAATGACATGAAAACCATTTTTAATTATGTTAACTGGTAACTGGCCCGCGGCTTGCCTCATGGGTGGCCCACAGGCCAACACGTTGCCATTTTTCCTCTCACCTGATGGTGGCAGCAGACTGTGTTAACCCAGCTATCTAAATTGCAAGAGGCTTTCCCCCCTCTAATTATGCCTGCAAGTTAATTTACTGAATGATATTTAGTCATGGCTACAGACAAAAAGCACAAAGTTAACAGTGAGAAGGGGCGGTTTCAAAAGAGCTGGAAACAAGAACACTTTTTCATCTAGAGCCACAGCAAATGCACGTACCTCATATGACAAGGGACTGTTGCAGTAATTAATGAATTTAATATCATGAGACATCATGAAACAAATCAATGCAAAATTATTCAGAGGATGAGAATGCAGGAAAACTGAAGCAACTTTGGCCGGCATTTGCTTTGGCCACTGGCCTGCAAATGGCTAGAAAATTACTACAGCTAATAAGTGTTGTGGCAATGATTCCAACCACTAAGCATGCAAAACTTTTCATGAATTCTGGAAAGAGTCCTTATAAAATAAAGTGGATTCAGAACCAAGTATTAAAAATGACAGTTTAATTTATGATCGACATGGGGGGAGGGGGGGCACATATAAAGTCTGCTAAAAGTCTGCACTTTGAGCTCATATCATTATTTAATTTCAACTCCCATATACTATATATACAGTATACAGTCCCCTCCAGAAGTATTGAAACAACAGGGACAATTCTTGTGTTTTTACTATACAATGAAGACATTTGTGTTTGAAATCTAAAGATGTATATGATACAATAGATCAGAATTTCAGCTTTCATTTTCTGATATTTACATCTAGGCATGTTAAACAACTTAGAATATGGCACCTTTGGTGGCAGACCACACAATTTCTAGGTAAGCAAAAGTATTAGAACAGATAGTCTTAAAGGAAATAAAAGTATATAACACTTAATATTTGGTTGCATATCCCTTGCTTGCAATAACTGCATCAAGCCGGTGATCCACTGACATCACCAAACTGTTGCATTCTTCTTTTGTGATGCTTTTCCAGGCTTGTAGCGCAGCTTCTTTCAGTTGT
>CM075006.1:451256-462134 GCA_037576675.1 Pangasius sanitwongsei
GAGACACTGTTTATTTATTTAAAGCGAAGGATCGTCACATTAAATACTGACTCTGTTTCATTTATTACTGTTTACTTCGCTTTATAGTATTTTTTAAATGTAGAAACATTTAGTTTCATTATTTTTGAAGGCGTCTTTACTTTACAGCATTTCTTTGCATGTGCTAAGACTTCTGCACAGAACTGTACCTTTACATTTACATTTATGGCGTTTGGCAGACGCCTTTATCCAGAGCGACTTACAGGTCTTACAAGAGACTTACAAGTCTCTGTCAATAAATACGTCCTGATACTGGTTCACTAGGCCATAGACTAAGAACACTATCAGTTTAAAAAAAATTGTTGGAGAGGTAATGTAGTAAAGATCACACAGGCAACACAAAGATTTTATTTTTAAAGACTGTCATTGAATGAGAAGTGAATTAAAGAATTTTAGAAATTGTGTTCACTGAATGCTCTGTTGTATTCAAGCACGTAAAATATATTTTTGGTTCAAATAGAGTGAAGAATTTCATAAAAGTGAACTCAGAAAAGTTTTGAAAATATTTCTTGGCTTGGAGAATCATGTCTGTAACTAATTTAAAAAAATTACTTTACATTACAGCAGGTCACTCAAGTGCAGGTGCTCTAAATCAAGCACACACACACACCCACACACCCCCACACACACACGTCATGAATGCGTGATTGTGTTTGCGAAATCTCAACACTTAACACATTGCAGCAACCTTCAAGATAGCATCAGGACGATGCCCTCTGATCCCTGACCCTGAGTCTCAGATGTTACACTGATACTGCATTTCACATATATTTATTCCATATTGTAAACTCTTCTGGTTTGAGTTGGTGCTGATTTTCACCTAAAGACCCTGTTTAATGTTGCATTATGGTGGACAAAATGGGTAAAAATTTAGAAAATAACAATATTCAACATCGCATTGCAATCGAGAAAGTGGGTCAACATGAGCAACTCTTTGCAAACATTAGGTTGAAAAACGAGCTAGCGTTTAGTTTTTGATGGTTTTTTGTGAGAGTGCCTCTGATTTAATGATGATAATTAATAATCATACTAATCCATGTTCTTCCATACAGCATTTCTGCATTAGCGAACTCTACCTTACATCCTTGAACTCTACCCTACACCGTTAGTCCACTGATATTTTACAGCCTGTAATCATCCTGCAGCTCTATTCTATACTATATATTCGGTATTATCTCTCTCTTTATATAATTGTAGATTTATAGTATATGTCCTAGGTTATCTTTATATATCTGTATATTATCTGTATTATACATTGTATATTATCCATGGATAAACTGGGTACTGTTGTATATACAATGTACATACAGTATCTCTTACATATATTTATGACTAATACTTGCATATATTATATATTTTTTTTATACCTAACAGTGTAATTTACCATTCATACTGTCATCTACTCAATAGCTATTGCACATAATCACTGCCCATAGCCTTTATTTATTTATTTACTGCATGTAAATTTGCATATTCAACCTGCACTTTGTTAATTTGCACAGTGCTACTATTTGCTGAGGATCTGTACTGTGCAATGACAATAAAGTTGTATTTATCTGTCTGTATCTATCTATCAGTAGACCTTGTGTGTGTTCAGGAAGTTAAAATCTGTGGCGCTGAAGAGATTTGGATTTAAGTGGGGCAAAGGTAGGACACAGTTTTACCTGTGAACGGGAGTTACACTGGATTAGACTTTGTTCTTCTGTCATGTCCTTCACCCACACCGAGGAAATAAACGAGCAGCACTCGTGATTTATTAACTCAGAGGCTTTCGAAACATTAAACAGCGTAATTAACCAAAAGGCTGTGTGCAGACCTTTATTAATATTATTTTATATATTTATCTGACATTATTATTATTAGTTGTTGTAGTAGTAGTAGTAATATTCATTCTTTATTCCATGAAGTATTTTTTTCTATATTATTATTATTATTATTATTATTATTATTATTATTATTAGTTATAATAGTGTTAGTAGTAGTGGTAATTCTTTATTATGTTAAGTATTAGCAGTAGTAATAGTAATAGTAGTGGTATTGTTTGTTTATTATATATATATTAGTATTAGCAGTATCAGTAGGAGTAGTGTCTGTTACGTGACAATATAGCGTATTTGTGTGAATGAGAGGAACAGCAGTGCTGATTGATGCCGTGAAGGGAAACGGCGGCTCAGCAGGAAGAACAATGGTTCTATTGGATGTTCATGTGATGTAACCCACTTGGCCTGTACTTGGTGGTGCAGGGTTTGGACAGAAGAACATCTCTTTGTTCTCCTTCCTTCTGTCTCGTATGTACAGTGGTGGTGGTCAGGTTCAGGTCTGAGGAGCAGCGCTGGACCCTCTTCTCTGCAGGAGGAGGAATCACCAGGAGGATCATGGAGCAGAGGAGGTGATGAAGAGGTAAGTGATGGTGTGATGGTGTGGGGTTTGGTTACTTCAGTGGAGGAGGATTGGGAAACAGATGTTATAACCTGTTTACTAGGTGTGGGCGGGGCTTCAGATTTCTTTTACCTGAAGTAAGCATGGTCCAAACCTGGATCTGACAGTTCCTCAACCTCAGCTACATCACTCCAGTTCAGAATCGGTCAGTTAATGTCCAGCTGTTGCAGAGTGCAGTTATTCAGCAGTTTTATGCACTAAGGATGAAACTGCAGTACCGCCTGTAGTGTGAAACATTCACATATTTTCCTCAAAATACAGCTCTTGCACTTCCTCATAGTTGCCTTCGAGTCAACAGGAACATTTAAAATACTGCAACATGTCATCTGTACATTCCATAACACACCCAGAATTTTGGAATGGAATGGTGCATCAGACCTCGATTAGGTATTCTTCTCCGTCTCCTGGCTACTGGTTACCTAAAAATCATTCCAAACATGTCCTCATTTGTATATCTTTTATATCTTCTTCTTCTTTCGGCTTTTCCCTTCAGGGGTCACACAGCGAATCATCATTCTCTACCTATCCCTATCTTCTGCATCCTCATTTGTATATCTTTTATATAATGTTTGCAAAGCAGTAGAAAACAAATCACCTGGGTAGAGCTTCAGCTAAAATGGAAATAATTTTCTTTTTTTTTGTAATTAGGAATATATTTCTAAAATGCTTGTACTGCAGAAATGGTGCAAATGATTATGTAGTACAGTACGGCTCTACTGCAGAGACACAGCACTGTTTTGTCTGGACTTTCCTCAACACACAGCTTGTTCTGGTTGAAAATTGACCCTGAGGTCATCTTTACTGTGACGAGTGAACTATTAGGACATGGACAGGGTCATTGAACTATAGTGTATAGTGGGCTTTATGGATCTCGCCAAGGACAATAGCGTCAGGGTGCAGTGCTGTTCTGAGGATTGTACAGTGCTAATAAGGCAACATGGCTGAATCAGATCATAACCTGCTTGATTAAATGTTTAAAATGAGGATGTGTGGACAACACCCCATGCAGCAAGCTGAATTTTAACTCAACTTCCGCTGTCCCTGCCTTCGTGCACAATATAAGCCATTTTGAGCTTATTACTATTATTATGATTATGATTATGATTATTATTTGTAGTTTATGAGCATGTGTACAAAAAGTTTTTTCTGTTTTTATCAAAGGAGCTTCTCATTGGCTGGGAGAACTGACTGAACAAGTTCCTAACTCATGTGACTCTGAAACAAGCCTAGGTCTATGAGACAATTCGAGAACTCTGACTGCTCACGCACAACAAGCAGGAAAAGGATTTTAGACCAGACCCATGTGTTTCTATTACTATAACTCATAAACACTTCTAATGTTAACGCTGTCTACATATTCACTGTACTGTATACTGTAGTCCACATAAACACCATCACTGGAAAAACTTTGGGAGCGTCCCAAACCACACACCCTATTCACTATAGGCCACATAAACACCAGTCCACTGGGATCAATGCACCCTTCCCAAAGTTTACTATGAACAGGTTACATGCAAACACTAGGTCACCAAGAGTTCGTTCCGGCTTCACTGACCTGTAGTTCAGCTCGGCCTACAGCAGCAAGACAGCGAGGGAGTGACCAGCTCCCTCTCATTATCTAATCCTGTGATTGGTCGACTGTTTGAAAGTTTAATGACTTGTGCTTGTTTATTTGCCCTACCGATCACTGCGATAGTTTAACCTCTCCTGCCGTCCCCCTTTCCCCTCAACAAATCAAACTATATCCCTATCTATATCCATTGAGGTGTTTGAAGACAGCACATGCTGTGTAGTGAGTAGAGAGTGTGGAGCAGCATTCCCCCTCTCAAATCAAGCCATAAACTATGGTGTTTAAAGACAACACCTCATGATATGGGGCTGCTTCTCTGCAAATGGTACTGGAGCATTGCATACCATCAAAGGAAACAGTGAGGAGAATTTAATGTCAAAAAAAGTGAATCTGGAATGAAGATAGATGTTTTGACAAGACAACGGGTCCAAACATACAGCCACAATAACTCAAGAAGGCCTTGCTTGCATGCTCGAGCCTGATTCATGCCCTAGCCAATCTCCTGACTTGAATCCCACTGAAAATTTGGGGAGGATTTTGAAATTGCGAGTCCATCAGTGGGGATCCGCGTAACCTTTTGGGAATTGAAGTTGATTTGTCAAGAGGAAGGGGTCAAAATTAGACCACAATCCTAAAAAAAAAAAAAAAAAAATGTTTTGGACACCTCCACAGTGGACTGAAAATGGTGTTTATGTAGTGAATATGTGAATACGGGACAGTGATCGAGTCTAAAGGCCTGAGTGAACATTGACTGCCACCTAGTGGTTCAGAAATCAACTACAACAGTTATCTACAGATTTAATCTTCTGTATTTTAAATAGAAACAGGGTTTTTTTTAAATGTATTTTATTGTATTTCACCACAACGCTGTGTTTGAACATGAAATTAAACCCGGTTAATGCACTAAAAGATGTGTAAAGATGTGAGAAAACCGCTGACAGTGATTTTAAATGTTGTGTAATTCTCATATTGTGCTCAGAAAACAATTAGCTCATTCATATTTAGGAAACCGGAAAGCGAAGACAGCACACGGACACATTTAAAACTGATGGAACACTGTTGCTAGGCAACTGGATCTATGAATGTTGAGCATAACCTAGCTAGAGATTGAATGATTAAGCTAACGAGCACATAGTCTTTAGGGCTTTTATACAAACAGCCAGTGAGAATGGAAATGAGACAGACTCGTCCGGAACATTAACATTTACCTCAGATGTATTAGTGAATTACTAAGAAAAGCCTCAGTGTGGCTAATATAAGTCCACTTAGCGTCGACTGCTAACTAGGGATGAGCACAATTCTTATAGAGAAAGATCATCATTGTGTCACAACTCCTAAACTCAGAGCTGAGGAAAAGTTTCTGCAGCTGGAAAAACAACAATCGAAATATTTATGATGTGTTTAGTGATTCTGGTGCTAACTTGTTGGTTGTCATATTTTCATTATTCCTGTGAGAAGTTAGCGGATGTTATCAATGTTATTGCTAACGCAGTTTAATAGGAGAAAAAAGTTTCAGAAATCTCAAACATAAGTGATAACGATCAGGTTTCGTCATTGGCTCCTAAAAACAAAACCTCTTTTCTCACTCACTTTTTATTTTCCTGTGATGTTTAAGTCTTATTAATGATAAATCCAGTGTAGAAGAAGTGGAGACGTTGAGGACTCAAAGTCCCAGAATGCAAAGCAGCTACGCAACACTGAGGTATGACAGCGTCTCTGCTCGGCTAGTTCCACAAGATGGCGTTGATTAGCGTGAAAGTTGAAGTTTTGGAAGCTGATGTGTTTGAGCAGAGTGTACAGATGAGCAGGTGAGAGAGCTGGACAGACTAAAGCACTAAAGCGCCGCCGCATCGCTCTCTTTAGGTAGGCTGCATCACAATCAGCGGCATTGTGGGTATTGTAGGAAACCAAATGAAAATATAGCAACATGAAAGAAGTTTAAACTAAACACTCAGAATTTCATTAGAACGAAATCTTTGATGCTGTTGAAGAGCACATATTGTTTATAAAGAATAACATGCAGATCGTTCATTGTGGATTTTTACTTTAATCTCTTTATAATCACTTTAAGATAATAAGAGTTGGGTTTAAACTGTCTCACTGCACTAAACAGACAGAGAGAGAGAGAGAGAGAGAGATGAAGAGAGGATAATAAATAAATGAAATAAGTAAACAGTAAAGTCTGGAAGCCTCTCAGTGTCCCTCAGAGACAACACGCTAATAAACAAGTAAACACACGCAGAAGGCCCGCGGTGTGGAGTGTGTACACACACCCGTATCACACACGCCGAGGTCACATGACCTCACAACGAAGGGTTTCCCCGAGGCACCGCCCCAGCCGAGCCCATCTCCTCTCGTTTATTCATCCTTCTCTCTGATATCCCTCGCTCCGGTCCCCCTGTCCTCCATGTCCGCTCCAATGATCACTCCGCTCCACTGAAGTGATTTAGGCACCGGCCCAGAGCAACTACACAACTACACAACATCACAACATCAAAACAACACAACAACACACTCTCCCTCAGCCTGGAATCACTCTGCTCATCTGCTAAAGTGCACAAGGGCACGGCACAGAAAGAAAGAAAGAAAGAAACAAACAAACAAACAAAGAAGGAAGGAAGGAAGGAGGGATAAAAGAAAAACATGGAGAGAAAGAAAGAAAGAAGTAAACAAAGAAAGAAAGAAAGATAGAGGGATGAAAGAAAATAAACATGGAAAGAAAGAAAGAAGGAAGGAGGGATGAAAGAAAAACATGGAAAGAAAGAAAGAAAGAGGGATGAAAGAAAATAAACATGGAAAGAAAGAAAGAAGGAAAGAAGGAGAGAAAGAAAGAAAGAGCAAAAGAAAAAGTGATAAAATGTATACAGTTCCTGATTGTGAGTTGAAGCGAAGCTGCTGATTGGTTCGAGGGTGGTAACGCCCAATATGACATCACAGACTGGCAGTTGGATTTGAATTTGCTATTTTATTTGTTTTCAGTGATCCGAGTCTTGGATCTTAAAATTTCTGTTAAATGATAAATTCCTGTTTGTTCACAGATTTGTTCAGGACAGACAACAAACAGACGACAAACAGACAGCAAACAGACAACAAACAGACAGCAAACAGACAACAAACAGATGACAAACAGACAAAAAACAGCATGACTAGTATAAAAAAAAAAAAAAATATATATATATATAAAACACCTGAACTGAAACACTGGAAATCTCCATCTTGCACTGAGTGAACTCATGTAGGACTCATGTAACTCACTGACTCAAATGATTCACTGAACGAATCTCCATCATGACTGAACGACTCAGAGGAGAAAAAGGAGGTTTCTTAAACCCACAAATGCAACTCTGACTTTTTACTGATGTATAAAAGAGAGATAAACGTGTAACACACACACACACACCTGTGTACAGTCTCTGCTTGAATCACTGAGTCAGCCTCGTGTCCGGTGAATGCAGAAGAGAAAAAACGTTGTTTTTGTAACAGTGCAGAGCTTCAGCAGCAACTGAACAACAGGAATTACTCAGTCACTGATACTGATTCATTCATCTCCAAACGAATCATGTCAACAATCTATCAGCATCCAGCTGGAGTGTTTAACACTTTAACCTGAAACATCCTTCTTCACTCAATCACTCGGCTCCAACACACACACACACACACACATACACACCATGAGCGTAACTAATAAACACAGCAGTTATGTAAGAAATTAAAAACTTTAATCACTGCCCCTTTCATTTCTTCTGCGCTACGACAGTCTTGGAGCTGTATCTGTGAAGGATTAAAGGCGTAGTTCAGACATGTACGGAGTCACAAATTTGCTTCTTTAGCTTTGCGCTGGAGCTTTGCACAAGGCTAATGTAGCTAACAAGTAGCCAGCACTAGCATCAGACTCGTGGCCTAAATCTTACAGGTGGAGATGTTAGGGTAGAAGTGATTAGTTGCATTAACCTTGTAGTGGAAAGTTCCTGATATTCAGAATCGGGTTACTCAGCTGCTTAAGTGGATTTTCTAAACTCCGCATTCAGAGAATTAAAATCACCTACGTGTAGTTCACACCTCCGTGGTCATCAGATTTTTCTTCAGTAGAAGCTTCTGAGATGGGGTTTTTAATAGCGTCTAGACCACCGCCTTCCAACACAAACACTCACCTTTAAACCTGACATTTTAATGAATCCGCAAGATGCTAAACTGAGGTAATAAAAATCGTAATGTGTGTGTGGGATGTAGGAGACACACAACATTTTATCACACTTTGGTCTTCCCCCAGGAGGAGCTTCTTCCCCTGGGCCATCAGATTCCTTAGCATGGACATGTCCACCATATAAATCCCTCAGACTCCATAAAGATCTTTCCATCTTACAGGTCCCTCTGACTCCATGAAGATCTGTCCATCATACAGATCCCTCAGACTCCATAAAGATCTGTCCATCATACAGATCCCTCAGACTCCATAAAAATCTGTCCATCATACAGGTCCTTCAGACTCCATGAAGATCTGTCCATCATACAGGTCCCTCAGACTCCATGAAGACTCCACATACTGCACTTCGCACTTTTTATTGTTACTACACGTAACATACTTGCATATTTTGTACACGCCTTTTTGCACATTCCTGTACATATATTTCATATTTCTTATTATTTCTTATTCATTTCTGATTTCTTTACTCACAGTCTAAAGAGGAGTAGGCCAGGTTCTCATTTCACTGCAAGATAATGACAAATCAAAACCTTGAATCTTGAATATCCTGTAAAGAAAACATGCCCACAGTTTGAAGGACAAGCTGACCTAGCTCTCATCTGCTATGCTTACAGAGAAACTTTATGGTCATTCATCATTTTATCAATAAAAAAATTCACAGCTCGAGATCAGTAACTTCTGAATAGTGCTTAAGTCTGTAGTTACGTCTGGAACCTGAATGCTGATCGTTTACTGCACTCTGAAAAAGGGCCTGGAGTGCACACAGAGGGCTCTAGGAGACAGCTGTCGTCATGGACACTGAAACAAACAGTCAGAGACAAACCCAGACGTTTTGATGATATCAGTATTACTGTTCCAATAAATCTCACAAATCCTTTCTCCTGACACAGAGCAGAGACACATGGCTGAAAACTCACTGGTAGTGAGTTACAGGGTGGAGCACGCCCCCAACCCTGTCGCGAGAAGAATGTGATGTTTCTGAGCGTAGTAAAGTCACTCAGAGATTCATTTTCACCTTCATATTTAACATAAAATGCAGTCTTTATCCAGCGCTATAATCGATTTATAATGCTTTTACTCATCTTCTAGCAGCGTGGCTCTCAAAGTCAAGGGTCCACCGTTATATCTACAGTAATTATATACAACGTCAACTGGACTCGAATGAAAATTTTAATAAAAATGGGTTCTATAGGTGGAAAGTTCAGAATAAAAAAAACTCCAGTAAATATCCAAAATATTGTACACATTTAAAATAATTTAGCTAATTTTTAAAATAGTTTGCACAATAAATCTGTGAATATTTATATTTTACCGTTAAAGGGATGCCTGACTGGAAGAACTTTGAGAACCACTGATCCAGCCACTGCGTGAGATCAACTGCACAAGGAGGATAGGTCTTATCCAAGTTTCCACGTTTAGCTTTTGTTTGTTTGCTCACAGGACCATTTTTTTCACCACATTGTGAGTTAAATGCACATTCCGACACTGAAAATAATCAGACATGAAGGTTTTTTTTATATAACGATTATTCTTCTATTTAACGATTATTAAAAAGATATTCACTCGATTCATTTAGAGAGAAATGTAATTCAGATTGGCCCCATTTCGGTTTTGGGGTGAAAGACGATATTAAAAACTGCTTGTGTGCGCAAATCAAACTCAGAGCCACGTCCTCTCCGTAAGGGTCTTCTCTGAGGACAATAATAGCCGAGCTGAGAGAACGCAGAACCGGATTAACGCTCCACAGACTCACCCTGTGCTAATACAGGAGGCCATAAAACGCCATCCCCATAATCCAGAGTGTTGAGATGAGCCAGGACATAAAACACTGCTGTATTGGGGGATTAAATCACGCCGGAGGAGCGCTGTGTCCCGACCTGTTGCTGGGAGACAGAGGGACGAGTGCGAAAAAAGAGAACAGCGAGTGTTCCTGAGTGCCCTGTGAGGATCTCACAGTGTAAACACACTCCCCTGCCTCATGTCTAAATATTATGACACACCATGTGACGGAACGTGCATACACACCAGCGGATCTGCACCGAGCGAGCTCTCCTGTCGTTACCAAGAGTACCGAATTCCTGACAGCGTTCCTTCTCTGTCATTTCTTATTCAGAAAAGTTACAAATTTACAAAATGATGCTGCAATTTGATTCAAACTCAGTGTTTACGTAAACATTCAGCGTCAGTGACTCACTTCTGTTTTTTTCACTGAATCAGATGTTTCCTTGCAGGCCACCATGTTAGATGTGTTAGCATTCTACGTCTGAGGGAATTCCAGTTCAGGTTCCAGATGGTTCTGCTTTCATCTTCCACATTAAGACATCAGTACTCGACAACATCAAGGACTTTAAAGTTTGTTAACTGAAATGAAGTACAAAATGAAAGCACATGAGCTCTGAAGGTTCTGGACTTACAGAATTTATAATGCTAAGGTTCTAGGTGGTTTGGGGTTCTACAACTTTGAACTACTGATGTTCTTGTTGAAAAGAAAAATCAGAATCAGAAACATTAGGTTTTAATATTTAATATTTTAATATTTTCGTATTTATCTCCTAAACTTTGGAATAGCCTTCCTGACAGTGTTCGGGGCTCAGACACAGTCTCCCAGTTCAAGCGTAGATTAAAG
>CM075006.1:462234-472315 GCA_037576675.1 Pangasius sanitwongsei
CGTACACTCTCTCAGTGTGCGCTCTGAACTCGTACACTCTCTCAGTGTACGCTCTGAACACGTACACTCCCTCAGTGTATGCTCTGAACACGTACACTCTCTCAGTGTGCGCTCTGAACTCGTACACTCCCTCAGTGTGCGCTCTGAACACGTACACTCTCTCAGTGTGCGCTCTGAACTCGTACACTCTCTCAGTGTACGCTCTGAACACGTACACTCCCTCAGTGTATGCTCTGAACACGTACACTCTCTCAGTGTGCGCTCTGAACTCGTACACTCCCTCAGTGTGCGCTCTGAACACGTACACTCTCTCAGTGTGCGCTCTGAACTCGTACACTCTCTCAGTGTACGCTCTGAACACGTACACTCCCTCAGTGCATTCTGAACACGTACACTCCCTCAGTGTGCGCTCTGAACACGTACACTCCCTCAGTGTGCGCTCTGAACACGTACACTCTCTGTGCATTCTGAACACGTACACTCCGATTAGACTGGGATATTTTGACCCTCAGTGTCAGGGCCACATTGCTAGAGGAACGTTCTCTTCCTCCTCTTCTGTTTTTTTTCAGTTTTACTGAAGGCTGATGCAACACACACACACACACTCACACACACATACACACTTCAGCACCATGCTCTGCTCTGAGGACTTCAGGGATGTACAAACGGCTCATCAGCCACGCTCAAGTGTGCACTTGGAGGGAATTTATCACCCTAACATGCGGAGGAGTTCCAGCTGAATGGAGAGCGTTTCCCTGTGGGTTCTCCAGGTGTGTAAACAGCTGTTTGAGATCTCAATAATGCCGTGATGAAGAGCTGCTGTCTCGCTCAGGGACACGCTACTGATTCTGCGTCTTCTTCTTCTTCTTTGGTGGTCTGGAAGCTCATGTTCTACGACTCGCTCTCAGATCCGAGATTTAAGAATTCCATCAGCTTCTCAAGAGTTTGGGTTCTACAGCGAAGTGCAGTTACGTTTGAAGTAGTGAGTAATTCTAACACTATAAGTGTACTAAGGTTTTTAAACCTGGAATTTTAAGTGCTAAAGTTATAAATGCTACAGTTTTAGTTTTTTATTGCTAAAGTTCCACAGTTTAATATTTTCTGTGGGGAGAGTTTGCATTCTGAATGTTCTACAGTTTAATGCTTCACCTCACAACTATTTATTTATTTATTTGTTTGTTTGCTTATATATTTATTTTTAATGCTCTAAGGTTCTTAGTCCTGGAATTCCAGATGTTAAAGTTTTTAAAGCTACAGGTTGATTTTCTTTGTGCTACTTTCTCGTAGTTTCTAAATACGACTGTGTTAAAGTTCTACAGTTTGTTTTTTGTGCTAGAATTATTCTAGAAGTTTTAAATTCAGGACGTTTACATTTAGCTGACTTTGAAAACATGCAAACAGTCGAAGGCTCGGAGATCTAACGCAGAACCTCACAGAATTCATCGAGCTAAGGCTCTAGCATTATAAATGAAAAAGTTTTGAAATGTAGTTTGAATGTTGCGCTAGTTCTAAGTATTTAAAACTAATTTTAGCTAGTTTTTAAATTTTCTAAGTGCTATAAGACTGTTATTCCTGCAGTTTTAAGTGCTAAAGTTCTAAATGCTACAGTTTTATTTTTTTGTGCTAGAACTTTAATTATTACAGTGTTAAAGTTCTAAAGTTTTAAATGCAGAACATTTACATTTACACCTTAAGCGGTGGTTCTTCTCCAAACCGACTTTGAAATCTCGGCTCAGAGATACAACGCAGAACCTCTTGAATTTGAAAAGCTGAATTTGTAGAATTCTTAGTCTGAGATTTCTTAGAGCTAGGGTTCTATGTCAAGGTTCTAGATTACTAAATGAATTTTGACTGTAGCGCTAGATCTAAATAAAAAAAAAAAATTTTTTAGCTAGTTTTAAAGTGCTACATTTTTGAACGTTCTGAATGCTCTAAGGTTCTTAGCCCTGCGAATCTAAGTGTTAAGGTTCTAATCACTACAGTTCTGTAATTATTACAGCGCTAAAGTTCAAAAGTTTTTAAATGCAGAACATTTACATTTGGAGCGGTTCTTCTCCAAACCGAATTCTGAAATCTCGGCTCAGAGATACAACGCAGAACCTGAAGAGAGCTGGATTTGTGGAACTGCTTGTGCCAGGGTTCTAAGAGCTAGGGTTCTAGAGCTCTACATGCAGAAAGGTCTAGAATTCTGGACTCGTAATGGACGCAGTGCTTTTTAAAGTTCTAGAGCTGATAAATTCTCTGCCTGTTTATTTTCTCCTTGTGTGTGTGTGTGTGTGTGTGTGTGTGTGTGTGAAGCTGAGTTCCACAGTGATGTGTGTGAGCTCAATGCCGTTAATCAGTAATGTAACAGAACAGTCACACACACACACACACACACACACACACACACCAGTTTAGAAATATCAGGAGACTTTTATTATCAGTGTGTGTGAGGGGTTGAATGTGAACAATAAAAGTTCATACACACTACAGAATAATAATAAAAATTATAATTATAGTACACTAAATAAATAAATGAATTAATAACTAAAAATAAATGTGTGTAAAAAACAAAACTGTCAGAATAAAGCTGTCAATAAAAATAATATCAGAATAAATCAGACTAAAATCTGTGTATTATAATAACAATATCTCAGAATAGATACTTCAGACTAAATCTTACTTAAAATTAAAAACATATATTTTAGAATATTTTAGAATAAATACTTATTCAGAACAAGTTTATATGTAGAAATATTTTACAATAAATCAGTAAATTAAAATGACAATATTTTTTACAATATTTGAGAAAAAATTTATATAAAAAATTGAAAAAAAATTATATTAAAAATTAGAATACATTTGTACAGAAACACATTTCAGAATAAATAGAATGATGTCATTACATTTTATTAAATACCTTTATATATATATATATATATACTCAACCAGTAGGCACTAATGTAGCTGTGTGTGTGTGTGTGTGTGTGTGTGTGTGTGTAAATATTTACACAGTGTACGGGCAGGCCGTATCTCAGCAGCACTGTGAAGTGTTTATGACGCTTTATAAATCCTGAGTGTTAATGAGACAGACTCCTCAACACCTTCACACACGCCATTTGGAAAAATGCCACACACATCATCTGTGTGTGTGTGTGTGTGTGTGTGTGTGTGTGTGTGTGTGTGGGTTACACAGAGCGAGCGGTGTTCAGTGAAGTGTTTACGGCTCACACACTGTCGTAAATCAGCTCGTTATCCTGCTAACCGAGTTATCTGGTTAAGTGGAGCAGGATGATGGAGACGCTGTGCTGGTTTGATCTTCAGCTGTGATACTGGATATTTTATAGCCATACGATATTTATATATATTTATATTTATATTTAAAGAAAGAAGGACACAGCCTACTTTTTATCCATTTATAGTTATATTTAGTGTCTGTATAACAACTTAGTTCCTGTTGTCGCTTACGTTATAGCAGCTATAAACAGTCGTTCCCTCACCAGCCTCTCTTTATTCTCTCTCTTCAAGTTAATAAGACAAAAAACCGCAAAGAAGCGTAAACTCCTCTGTCCTGAAGACGTCGGAAACCTTAAAGTTACAGCTTCACCTCTGACTGTTACAAAGCGCTGACACTGGAGACTCCTTCCATACATGTTACATTAACATTTTACTTCTTACAGAAAACTTCACCAGTCAGCGTTTTTTTAATCTGTTTATTATCAGTGGAGCGTCCGCTGTACACGTCCCTGTGAATGAGCCGTTACTATAGAAACGATAACGTATTAGAACAAGCGCATTAATTATATATAAACCTGTGATTTGCAGCTGCACTACTGTCAGAGCTGCTGTTCTAGACAATTAATCAACACCTTCTGACCAATCAGAGTCCAGAATTTAGCAGTGCTGTGGTGTAAATATCCTCACTAACACTGAATAAACTTTAAATCTGAAAGTGTTTAAGTTTAGAACAGCAGCATCCAGGACTCTGTAATATCACCACTCAGTGTGTGTGTGTGTGTGTGTGTGTGTGTGTGTGTGCAGACAGGAAGTAAAGGATATGTGAGAAATGTGCATTAAAATGTAAACATTACATACCAATCTCTCTCTCTTTCTTTCTCTCTCTCTCTCTTTCTTTCTTTCTCTCTCTCACTCACCTTCTCTCTCTCTCTCTGTCTGACTCTCTCTCTCTGTCTTTCTCTCTCTCTGTCTGTCTCTCTCTCTCTGTCTGACTCTCTCTCTCTATCTGTCTGTCTGACTCTCTCTCTCTTTCTCTCTCTCTGTCTGTCTCTCTCTCTCTCTGTCTGACTCTCTCTCTCTCTCTCTATCTGTCTGACTCTCTCTCTGTCTGACTCTCTCTCTTTCTCTCTGTCTGTCTGTCTGATTCTCTCTCTCTCACTCTCTGTCTCTCTCTCTCTCTCTCTCTGTGGACTTTCTGTTTCTTCAGTAAACTCGTTTTGTTTCTGTATCAGGAGGAACGATCACACAGTCTCTCCTGAATGAGGTGCTGTTGTGTTTGTGCGCCATCTAGTGGGGAGAATAATGACCTGTAGCAGAGACGGTATTGCACAAGTGGGAGATTTATTTTGAACAATTTATATATTTTACAAATTTTAACTTTACATTTACAAATCACTGGTTAACAAAAGTACACTATCACAACATCAGCAAACTAGCTAACTATATAACTATAACTTATGTTATTGATCTTTCTGTTATCAGTCTGATATTACTTTATCTTAATTATCTTTTTTATTTTAAATTCTATATATTAGCCATGTCTCACCGATAGCGTGTAAAGCAGCATCTCAACATCATCAGCGTGTTTCATCAGAGCTCAGACCTAGCCTAGCGCTCCGGACACGTAAACCTGCTTACATTTAAGAGACACGCCCACATATAACCATAACTCACTCTGCTCCAAGCATGACTCAAAGAGACGAGTCATCATTAAGCTGTGTGCCAATTCTACTCGAATCCGGTATGATCCTGGAAAGAGGCGACAGATCCAAAGTCTCGAGCGATTCCTCGGACCGGTCTTACCGTGCGTGTGGTCCGATGTTTCTTCAGTTCCCCGCTCACGACAGAAAAACTTAAAAGCATGGTTTCATCTTATCGTGTCATATATGATCTCTTATTAAATGTGTACAGAGAGGTTAGGAAGGAAAATAAAGCTTGGAAGGAAGTAGCAGAGCTCGTCGGTGCCTCTGCTGAGTGTACGTAGCTACGCAGTGTATCGTTTGCTATTCTAATCTGAGAACGACGTTAGTACGAAAACCGAGCACGCTAACATCGACTGAGTGTGTTGATTAATTTGTGTTTAACTAGTTAGCTTTAGAAGATACTGTATATATACTGTACGTAGCTACTACCATTTCTCATCGGAGAAACTAAAAAAAAAAAAAAAAAAAATGCAGAACAGGCCACGCCGACAAGCGACATCATTATTACAAATGACCTGAGAGCCTCGTCTCCTGCTTAGGGTTAGTCCCTGCTCTCCACGCCTCGTGCTTAGCCGAACTGGAAATGGAGACAGTGTTAATGTAAATCTTTATCCTGGTTCAGTGGGCCGTTAAACAGCAGCGCAGGAAAGCAGAAAGAAACAGATCGATCTACTGTTCAGTCCAACCGACTCTGTGCCTAAATCTATCCGTCCATCAGCCATCGTTCCTCTCTTTCCTCTGTCCACTGCTACATGTGAGGAGGTTTAAAAGACCTTTTCAGCTAGCATGGAGGAGTTCCTGTGTTTCTCCGTGTTATCAGTTCCAGCTCATTTCTCTTCCATTTTTAGTAAAGATGATCTCTCTCTGCTTCTGCTCTGGATGTCGTTCCTCCACACCTACTTATGTAAGACCTCCATCCTCAATGCCAAACAACATCAACACTGAATACGATAACGCTGTACATCTGGAGCTTCATCATCACTTTACAGCGGACCTCCACTGCAGCCTCGGGTTAGAACTCACACCTCAGGGTTTCTGTCGTGTTGGTTATGGATTTGTTCAGGTGATTGATTTGTGCTCTTTAATGTTGAGACGTTGAAAACTCTGGCTCTGATTCCAGCTCAAGTTTTGTTTTTTTTTTACTCTTTAAGGACAGTTGCTACAGGTGAATCATTCTGAATAATTTAATTATCGAATTATTATTTAATTATTTAATTATTATTAGTTTATTAATTAAACTATCGATATCTTCAGCAGCTGGTTGCTGATGTTCTTGTATTGGAACTTTTTCCAAAAATGTACATTTATTTATGCAAATGAGGCTTTGTTGAATTAAATATGCATAGTGGGGTTTTTTTAGAAACATTTATACTTTTAATTTTTAAAAAATAATGTTTATTGTTTTATTCCTTTTCTAATTCTTAGGTTTTGTGTAAGCAAGATTGAGATTTTAACTGAAAATGAAAAGTGCTATATAAGTATTTATTTATTTATTTAATACAAATCTAGTGTTTTTATGTTAAAATATTTATTTCACTGTGACTCACAAGAGAAAGACTTTTACAGAAATGTTTGTAGGAAAATCTTTTGTATTATTTCTTTCTTTAATCAGGAAAATAAATCTATCTAGGAAAATATTTGTTAAAAAATTAGGAATAGGAAAGAACATGTAAATCTTGTAGTCCTTAAATTGAGATGTTTTTGGCTCAGAATGTAAAGATTTTTTTTTTTATCTTAAGAGAAAATGGTTTTAAAAATCTACAGAGTTTCCACTCTAGTGAGTGTGGTTTGTAAGGTTTATAAAGGAAATTGATGAGTGTGTCATAAAGACACATAAACTGACAAATATATCAGGAAACACACTTTTCAGTGGGCGGAGCTTAAAGTCTTCCTCAAAGTTGTTATGTTTCAGATAACGTGATGGTCGCAAAACATAATCAGTGAAACAAACGCATCACTTTGGAGTTTATATATTTTTATTACTGCAGTTTAAGAGAAGACGTGAGTTTATGACGTGTTAAAGGTACAATTTATCCAAAAATCTGTGTTTCTAATGCAGTTTCTAACTGTAGTGTCTCATCTCACATGGAGGGTTTTTTAAAATATCGAGTGAAATATAAACACTTTGAGACGAGGTATTAATCTCCGATGTTGTGGTTCTCTCTCTCTCTCCCTCTCTTTCTGTCTCTCTCTCTCTCTCCCTCTCTTTCTGTCTCTCTCGCTCTCTCTCTCCCTCTGCCTCTCTCTCTCTTTCTGTCTCTCTGTATCTCTCTCTCTCTCTCTCTGTATCTCTCTCTCTGTCTCTCTCTGTATCTCTCTCTCTCTCTGTATCTCTCTCTCTGTCTCTCTCTGTATCTCTCTCTCTCTCTGTCCGCAGATCGTAGCTGAGCTTCGTTTATGACCAACATGAGCTGGAGTTTCCTCACCCGTCTCCTGGAGGAGATCCACAACCACTCCACGTTCGTGGGGAAAGTGTGGCTGACGGTCCTCATCGTGTTCCGCATCGTGCTGACGGCGGTGGGCGGAGAGTCCATCTACTCCGACGAGCAGTCCAAGTTCATCTGCAACACCAAGCAGCCAGGCTGCGACAACGTCTGCTACGACTCGTTCGCCCCGCTCTCGCACGTCCGCTTCTGGGTCTTCCAGATCATCATGATCTCCACGCCGTCCGTCATGTACCTCGGATACGCCATCCACAAAATCGCCCGTGCCTCCGAGCATGACGAGGAGAAGACGAAGAAGCGGCACAGGAGGAACCCCAGGAGCAGATGGAAGGATGTGGATCGGACGGAGGAAGAAGACGACGATGCTGACTGTGATGACACAGAACCGATGATGTACAGCGATGCGCTGGAGCTTCAGGAAGCCAAAACGGACACGGAGAAGAACCCGAAAAGAGATGCCATGAAGCACGACGGCCGTCGCAGGATCATGCAAGAAGGTCTGATGAGGATTTACGTCCTCCAGCTCATATCTCGTGCCATTTTCGAGGTCTTCTTCCTGGTGGGTCAGTACCTGCTGTATGGATTCCGCGTCAATCCCTCGTACGTGTGCGATGAAATTCCCTGTCCTCATCAAGTCGACTGCTTCGTGTCTCGTCCCACCGAGAAAACCATCTTCCTGCTCGTCATGTACGTGGTGAGCTGCCTCTGTTTGCTGCTCAACGTCTGCGAGATGTTCCACCTCGGCATCGGCGCATTGCGAGACATGCTCAGAAAACGCCGGCTCCGCAACCGGAGTCTTCGCTCCTGCGCTTTTCCATATTCTCGTAATATTCCAGCCTCACCTCCGGGATACAACTTTGTGGTTAAATCGGAGAAAACGGGCCACCAGAACCAAAATGGAGTCCTCTCTCAGCAACAGAATCAGAACAGCATCCTCTCTAATCAACAGACCCACAACGGCGTCATCCCACACAACCAGAACCAGGACCAGGATCAGAACTATGCCAGTCTGGATGAAAATGTTCCGCCGGACCTGGCAAGTTTACACCATCATCTGCGGGTGGCACAGGAGCAGCTGGACATGGCGTTTAGGACCTACAGCGCCAAAAGCACTCCCATGTCCAGAACCAGCAGCCCAGCGTCAGAGCAGAACCGGGTCAACTCGGAACAGGAGAGACAGGGAGCGAGGCCCAAAGCTGATCCGGGGAGAACTGGGACTATAGTGAGGAACGGGAAAACTTCTGTGTGGATTTAGATCCCAACACTGACCATAAACTCCTAATAAACATTATTATTATTCTTATTGTTATTATTGTTATTGACTGAAATCCTCGGTGCAGGAACCGGGACAAAAATATCGAGTCGAAATCTCTGTAAAATCTCTCCGTCTTTTGCTCTAAACTCCTCAGAATAGTGTCGAGTGTGAATCCGGTGTGAAAATCCCAGAATGATTATTAATAAAACTAACTTCAGTCTGGATTTGAACATAAACATTTTCAGAGACAATAAACTAATGAACAAAGAAGTAAAGATAATAAAGACAGTGTCGCATCACATCCTGTAAAAAAAAAGTGTTTAAAATGTAATCACAAAATGAATGAATTTTTAAAAAATTGAAAAAAAAGCCACATAAGACATCGAGAGACAATAATAAAGAAAATAATAATGTACATATTGAATATTATGGAATTAAACTTGTTACTGAACATAACTTTTCAAGACAAGAACAAAAACATATACAATGAGAAAGAAGAAAAACACTTTTCGTTTACGCTCCGCAAGTTTACGTTTGCCGTTCTTTCACAATCTTCTCGTGTGGGCGGGGCTTAACAGCGATTTCCTCTCATTGGTTAGTGAGATTTGGATCGACGGATCCCTGATCTGGAAGTAGAGACTTCAGTGGTGTGAGCTCTGGAGAACGTTCTGGATGCGGTTCTCTGTGTAGCTACAGTGTTTGTACTTTGTAGTGGAGATTATTTACTTAGTTAGTATATTAGTTCAGGTTTAGGTAATCTCGTATGACTATTTTTTTGAGGTGAGCTCTCAGGAGCGGCACAGAACGGCGTCGTCATCCTCCTCATCCTCTTCCTCAGCTGGACACTTGAGCTGTTGATCCAAATCTCACTAACCAATGAGAGTAAATCATTGTTAAGCCCCGCCCACATGAGAAGATTGTGTCAGAATGGCGAACGTAAACTTGAGAGTGTAAAGGAAAACTCTGGCAGCGCGTTCATTAACCATGATTAGCAAAAAGGAAGCTTAGAAAACTGTTAATAAAGAGAACGCTGTTTATTTGAAGACCGTGTAATATTTTTGCCCCCGAGTTCACTGTTTTCATTTTCAGAGAGTCTTTCTTCTCTTCTTTTGGCACAAATTTAATTCCATAGAATATCAGGTTTATGTTTATTTATATTTATATGATTGGTGAAATATCTGGCTATTGGATTTAGGTTAATTGTCTCATTTTAGCTCAAATTCGGTGTGTCTTATTTATGTTATACACACACCTACATGTCAGTATATACTGAAATAAATCTCTTTATTAATATACAGTTCTGTGCAAAAGTCTTTGGCACACGCAAAGAAATGCTGTAGAGCAACGATGCCTTCATAAATATTGAAACTAAATGTTTCTATATTTAAAAAATCCTATAAAGAGCAGTAAACAGTAATAAATGAAACAGAGTCAGTATTTAATGTGACGATCCTTCGCTT
>CM075006.1:483709-488709 GCA_037576675.1 Pangasius sanitwongsei
ATATGGAGTATAGCCACACCCACTCAGATATGGAGTATAGCCACACCCACTCAGATATGGAGTATAGCCACGCCCACTCATATGGAGTATAGCCACACCCACTCAGATATGGAGTATAGCCACGCCCACTCATATGGAGTATAGCCACACCCACTCAGATATGGAGTATAGCCACACCCACTCAGATATGGAGTATAGCCACGCCCACTCAGATATGGAGTATGGCCACGCCCACTCAGATATGGAGTATAGCCACGCCCACTCAGATATGGATACTCAGATACTCAGCCCACCCAGCGCTTTATGTGCTGGCTGACATTGTGTGTGTGTGTGTGTGTGTATATATACCTGTGCATTTGCCTTTAGTGCTGTGTGTGTGTGTGTGTGTGTGTGTGTGTGTGTGTTGTGTATATATATATACCTGTGCATTTGCCTTTAGTGCTGTGTGTGTGTGTGTGTACCTGTGCATGTGTCTTTAGTGCTGTGTGTGTGTGTGTGTTGTGTATATATATATATACCTGTGCATGTGTCTTTAGTGCTGTGTGTGTGTGTGTGTTGTGTATATATATATATACCTGTGCCTTTGCCTTTAGTGCTGTGTGTGTGTGTGTGTTGTGTATATATATATATACCTGTGCATTTGCCTTTAGTGCTGTGTGTGTGTGTGTACCTGTGCATGTGCCAGTCCTTCAGGTAAAGACAGCCTTTAGGTGAGGAATGTCCGTTCTGGATGTAGTCCCTCCAGTACGAGAGGAAATCTCTGAAGCTCATGGTGTGTTTGGGGTTGGAGTTGTACTCTTTGGTGTTGCAGTCTGCCACTGGTACCAGCGTCTCGTCTGTAAACACAGCGTGATGGTGTTAGACAGGTGTGTTCTTCCTCACACACACACACACACACACACACCTGAGGTACATACTAACCACTTACCAAACTCCTGCAGGAGTGTGTGGAGGTCGGGCTTGCCGTCGTGGCTGACCCAGCGGCTCCTGCAGCTCCAGTTCTGGGTGAAGCTGGAGGAGAACATGCACGGCTGGTTGTTCAGCAGGTGTTTGCTGAAGAACAGGCTGTAGGGGATCTCTGTCTGGATGTAGTGCAGAAAGTGAGACGGCTGCAGCTGAGCACATGGCTGACGGTCCAACTTCACCAGGCTGCTGCATGCACCTAACGTCTCTCTGTCCATGGCATGGCACTAAAGAGCTTATAACCTTGTTATAGCCTAGTTATTATAACCTGTATTTATCAGCATGCCATGGCTTTCTATCAAAGCACCTGATGACTAGAGAATTATAGCAGCTACTCTTTCTTTTCTTTCCTTTTCTGTTGAAAAATATCAGATGTTACAATGGCATAAAATTACACTGTTTGTACAATTTGTAGTGTTACAAGCGAAAATAATCCGAATTTTCTCTTTCCTTTATCTAATCATGGACTGTGTGTTTTCTAGGGGAAGAAAATCACCGACACACAACACCCGAACGATGATTTACCCACAAATAATATATAACATTTTAGCGATTTAAAAAAAAAAAGATTTCCTAATTCAATCGTTATTGTAAGTAATATCTATGAGCGCCGAATAAATTCTGTCTTTAAAAACAGATTTTTATTTCACTTATGCGGAACGCTATGTCCTGGTGGTCGTTTCCATATCGGTCTGTAAACATGGCCGCCACTTCCGGTGTTGCCGCCATTTTAGGTATTTTTTCATATTCTGCACCCAGTTGACTTCCTGGTGCAATCTTCACCGGCACCGTCAGTATTTTAGATAAACATTTAAATATTTTTATTTGAAATAAATCTTTTGTTTTTGTTTTAAAGGTGTTTGTGAATAAATATACAATAGTGAAATAAATAGCGTTGTTAACAAAAGTACATAAGTATATAATTTATTTGTTTTAAACCCCAATTTTATCCAATCTGAATGAAATACGATTTTTAAAAATAATTTCAAAATAATAATTAAACTTTTAATTAAAAAACAATTAAATGCCTATATGTTTAGTCAACACTAACTAAAAGGTGTGAATTGGAATCAGGCGGAAACAAAGCTACCTAAAAAAAAAAAAACCGGGGTCCTTACAGAGGATGCAGGTTAAAGCGCTGAGCCGGATTTTCTAGTGCTTTATTTACGAGGCGCACGAGCGCGGCGGTGACGGAAGTCGTTTCCGTGTTTGTGTTTTTGTTTTGGTGTTTATGAGGATTTTAAAGATGTAAATAACTCACACACGAGTCACAACAAGCGGAACTGACCCTGTCGCGCTTTATCCACAACTGTGAGTATTTAAATAACAAAACACACACACACACAGACTGGCTGTGAAAGGACTCAGAAATGAGAACATTTATAATATTTATGGAGGAATGTTTAGAAATCAGAGAGAGATTAGAGATTACAGTCTGTGTTTTAAACGTGAATAAATGATGACGACATGGTCACGTGTTCTACACACACATGTACACTGTAATGTTTATGGCTATAAATCTCTGAAACACATCAGCTGAAGGTCTTGTGTCTTGTTTGTGATATTTGTTCCTCCTGGTTTAGGTCTTTAATCATCATCATCTTCATCATCATCATCATCTTCATCTTCGGCCCGGTGCTGAGCGTCTCGGTGTCTGCTGTGTGAAAGGTGATGTCACGCCTATTGCACTAATTATTCTACACTTCTGTTCCTGCTGTGTTCAGTGTCCTGAGTCTCGACACGTCTGTTTATAGACCATTTCTTTTCTCTCACGTATATGAGTAACCTGCAGGATCTGGAAAACATGACCACGGTTTCAGAACCTGTCCAGAAACCTGACGTCCGGTCCGGAAAGCTTCCTGTCGGTCATTTTATAGACACTCAGCTTCACTGAACTTCCTGTGGGCGGAGCTTCATGAACCTGGACGTAACCGTTAGAGACCTAAACTTACCTAATGCACATTTGATGTCTAAAGTCACCAGCAGCATTCACACAAACATCTTCTCTTAACCTGCGGGAATAAAAACATCACTAGTTTTACTGGTGTCCACTCGAATTACCTGAAACTGTAAGCCCCGCCCACTTCGCAATCACGTCATATCACGTATCCCTGAGACGCTCGGTTCCTGATGTACCTCAGTTTACTACAGCGGAGATGCATCTGAGTCAGGTGCAGGATTTAAAGCAGGGTTCCTCAGGGGTTCTTTACATGATTAATCATTCAGTCATAACAACATAAAAGTCCCCACTGGAGCTCAAGAAGGAACCTTTTCCATTTATACATACTACACTCCAAGAAAAAAGGGTTCCTCACGGGTTCTTCGGAGGTTTAGTGGTATCTGAAGGGGAACCCTTTTTCTGAACCCTTTCTGTTTCAGGATTATACATAGAACGTTTGAGAGTTCCCCTGAGGAACACGCTGAAGAACCTCTCAGGTGCCAAATGGAACGTTTTCCATTTAAGCATATGTTCTCTAGAGTTTTTTTTTTTTTTTTGACAGTTAACGGTTCTCGATCTCTTACGAGGTTCTAATTGGAATGTTTTCTTAATGAGAAATCTTCTGTTACAGGGTCTAACAAACTAAAGAACCCACTAGTGGACCTTGTGGTTCATTAATGGAACCTTTTCCATTTATACATACACTCTTAGTAGAAGATAAAGGATTCCTCAGTGGTTCTCTAGATAGTTCTAGGTCTTTTAAGAGGTTCTGCTTGGAACACTTTCCAGAAAGATTCTAGGTCTCCTAGAAGGCTCTCTTTGGAACCCTTTCTGAAAGGGAAACTCTGTTGTAGGTTCTACATAGAAATATTAAGGTTCCCCCAGAGAGACAAACTGAGGAACACTGTACCTTTAGGGTTCCAGAGGGAAATTTTTCCATTTGTAGGTACACTCTAAGGAAAAAAAGGGTTCTTCAGTGGCTCTTGCACTAATCCTCAGTCTCTTAAGAGGTTCTACCTGGAACCCTTTCTGAAAGGGGAACCCTCTGTTGTAGGTTCTGCACAGAAACCTTGTGTTCCAAACTTCAGTCCCAAACTGAAGAACCTTTAGAGTGACAAATAAAACACACGCTCATATAAAAACAATGTGGTTCTTTAAAAAGTTAATGGTTATAGGCATCTTAATAGGTTCTACCTGGAACGTGGTTCTACTTCTCTGGAAAAAAATATCCTCTTTGTTGTTTGGTTTCCTCAAGGGTTCTTTGTGAGGTTAATGGTTCTATCTTTCTAAAGGGGTTCTCTTCTTCAAAGCTTCACTTTCTTAATGGGGAGCTCTTCTTAAAATCTTTGAGTTTCCTTGGAGACACAAGCGCAAGAACGTGTTAGGGTTCTGTATGGAACCTTGTATTATACAGTGTGTAATATAGAGGTTAAAACAAATAAGTGTGTGTGTGTGTGGTTCTCCCAGGAGTCTCCCAGGAGGTGGAACTGACTGTTCCGGCTGTTCCTGTTGATCCTGAGTGTTCCGGAGTGTTCCGGCGTTTCCTGCGTGATGGATGGCGAGGCTCTGGTTCACAGCTGGCCGTGTTCCTACTACGTTAACGGCGATAAGCGCTGGGTGAGCGGCCGTCTCACTCTGACCCCGAGCGCCGTGCGCTTCAGCTCGTCGGTGGTCGGAGACGGAGGTGCGGTTCTGCTGCTCCCGCTGTCCCGCGTCACGCACATCAACACCGAGTCGTCCTGCTTCATCTTCAGCGCCGTGACCCTGCAGGAGCGCGACGCCCACAAGCACTGGTTCTCCTCCCTGAAACCGAGCGCCGCCGCCGTGTTCCAGGTCCTGCAGCACTTCTGGAGAGAGTCGCTCGCCCTGCACACACACTCCACACACACTCCGCTCAGCCGCGGCCAGAGACTCATCAGCATGGTGAGCGACGCCCAGCACACACTCTCTCACACCGGCAGGGCGCTGAGTCAGCAGGGAGAACAGTTCCACCACATGATCCACCAGCTCGACAAGATGGAGTCCGACCTGGGCGTGGCCGATAAGTAAGCAACAAATCAGCTGCCATAACTGCATCTGTTCAACCAATCAGCACTGT
>CM075006.1:493709-520740 GCA_037576675.1 Pangasius sanitwongsei
TTTACAGACGTCAGTGTTTAGCGCTCGTTAGGAATAACAACTCCTTCCTTCCTTGTTTAGGAAATACTAATAACATCAGGAATAACAACCTTTTCAACTATTTTACGATTTATTTTTACGTTTCAACACTTCATGTGTTACTAGAGGAATTCTTTCACTATCTTCAGCATCGTTTTTTTTTTAAATCAGTAATGTTTTATTTTCTCCAGAATGTTCCAGTGAAGGAGTCCAGTGTTATTTCTGCATCAGCGACAGAAACACTACACTAGCTAGCTTTCCTGTTATTAGCATGCGTTTTGTCATACGGGAATGTTCTCTTTGAGTTAGTAACATTATTAGCGATCAGGTCGATGCCTTTAGATTTCCAAACCTTTACCTGTCTTAACGGTTACCATGGCAACATGGTCTCGCAAATGATTAACAATCCGCATGATTCTGCCTGTATTGCATTGTAAGGTTACAGCGGTTAAGGGGCGGGGTTTACAATCGTATCTTTTATTTTTATTACTTTTGTATTTGTATGAAATCGATTGAAAGCCACCTGTATGAGATCAGGTTGCCATGGCAACTTCCTTGAAGTAAAGCGTCTCACTGTACTGTACATGTGTATGTATCACGACAATAAAGAATGTTTCTTTTTAATTAAATACAAACACAATTAATTCACCATACGCTGTTTGTTATGCCGTGTTAAATTCATTTATTGTAACAGACCTTTCGAAATCGTTTGCGTCTTTGTGTATCGTCAAGAATCCCGACTGGATCAAACTGTTAGCAGTTGATGTGTAGCCTAAGAAATGCATTAGTGCTGCTAGCGAGCTTCAGTGGTGTAGCGCTTACGCTAATCACGCTGTTTGTGGAACAAGATACTGTAACGTTATTTCAGTTAAAGAATGACCACAGATCATCACAGTGCAAAATAAACAAATGTGAACGCTCAGAGTGTGGATTATCACCATTTCCTCAACAAAAGGTGTGTAACTTAGCACAAACGTTAGAGGTTTATCACCCTTCATCGACTCGAATCCTCATCTTAACGAGCTTGCGTAATAATAAACGGGAAAATGGACGTCCGAGCCGCTCCTCAGCTGGAACTGTTGATGTCTGGAGTCGATCTGAGGAAAGCCATGAGATCAGGAGGCCAGATCCCACCCAACAACCTTCCTGACCCGTTTTTGATTTTTTGGTACGACCCATGTCAAAACATTTCCCCACGGCGGAGCGGGAAACAGCGGAGTGAAGCCTCTGTAAACAACACGGAGAACGTGCGGAGGAAACCTGTCATTACAACATCCTGCTGGCACTGAGAGAGAAAACATCTGCTCGCCATACTGAGGGGGGGGGGGGGGCAGAGAGACGGGGGGGAGAGAGAGAGAGGGGCAGGGAGAGTGAGAATGAGCAAGAGAGAGAGAAGGAAAAAGATGGAGAGAGAGACAGACAGACGGAGAGAAAGAGTGGGGGAAGAGAGACAGACAGACAGGGAGAGAGAGACGGAGAGTGAGAAAGAGCAAGAGAAGGAAAAAGAGACAGGTAGAGAGGCAGGGAGGGAGAGAGAGAGACAAAGAAGAGAAAGACATGAAGAAAGAGAGAAACATGGAGAAAGGAAAAAAGAGACAGAGAGGGAGAGCGAGACCGAGAGAGGCAAAGAGTCAGGAAGAAAGAGAAAGACAGACATGGAGAGACAGAGAAAGAGAGACAGGCAGGAAGAGAGAGAGGAAACAGAGCGAGAGAAAGAGAGAGACAGAGACCACCAAACACGTTGATTAATTTCATTTGGCCTGCAGGAGGAAGTGTGTCACTTCACTGCTCAGTTTAAACCTCGACTCAGACGAAGCTGAAAAATCAAGTAAGGAAGAAAAGACTCGGGACGGGGGGGCGTGATGCGGCCCTATACCGAGCTGGTTACTATTTATTTTCCTACAACAGCATGCCCCAAGTCTTTTATTCCTCTTACACCTCTGCAATTTACCATCGATTGCAGTTTATTTATTAAACTTCAACATTTCAGGTTTTTTCCGTTTATAGTCACATTTAATGTTCGAGTTCAGGTTCCTGTTATCAGCGTTATAATAGCTATAAACAGTCGTTCCCTCAGCAGCCTGACGTTTTTATTTCACTGGACGTGAATAAGACAAAAAAACGCAGCTTGTCATGTTACCGAGAAACCGCAACCTGCGACAAAGCACTGACACTGGAGACTCCTTCCATATCTGGTGCGTCCTCTATACGAGTCCCTGTGAATGAGCTGTTACTATAGAAACGATGATGTATTAGAACGAGCGCATTAATATAAACCTGTGATTTGCAGCTGCGCTACTGTCAGAGCTGCTGTTCTAGAAAATGAATCAACACCTTCTGACCAATCAGGATCCAGTATTCAGGCTGAGGACTATGAGTTCAGTCCACTTTCTTTGCACTCTGATGATTCGGAGAAGTGATGATGGAATAACATGCATTGCGGCTGAAGCCTGGGAGCTTCCTGCTTCTTCAACCTCACTTCTTCTTCTTCAGACTCTTTCACCCTTCAGCTTTTAGTTACTATGAAAAGTAAAGTAAATGCAGTGAGCATTATGAAAACACACCACTCAGGAAAGGTAAGAAAATGTGTTTCCGGTCAACATTAACCTCCTAAATCTTGCTCCTGTGAGTTCCCACAGTCGATCAGAAATGCATTAGAAGGAGAAGAAGGAGAAATTCCAGCGTGTGGTTGGAGAGCGGTTTACTACGGCATGAGCGCAGGCTTCGGTCTGGCGTGAGTCCTGGAGAGAAAACACTAGTGGACAGCGTGTGCAAGCCTATACTTTCATTTCGCTGTTTGTTTGCTTGTTCCACTTAATCCGCGGCCTGTCTTTGGGTCGTTCCGTCTCCGTTTTTTTCCCCGCACATTTTTAATGTGTGTTTACTTAAGGATCAGTTACACCAGCTCGTCTCTCTCGCTCTCTTTCTCTCTGCCTGTCGGTCTCTCTGTCTCTCTGTGTCCTCGTCCTGTTATATTATAAACTGGGGATTTTCCTCATAAACTCAGACAGATTTGAGCTAGAGGAAGCGCCAGGCCTGGAATCTGCGGCGCAGGAATCCGCGGGCGGGAACAGGAGCAGGAGCGTGAGGAAGTGGCGGCGGTCTGCTCCGACCACAGATCCTGCACGACAGATCCGACCGCGGGCTCGCAGCAGAGGATGCAGAGACGCCGTGGATTTTTACTGGCTCTGACTCACGAGCCAGGGACCAGGGTGTCTCACGATCGACGGTAAATCGATCAGCTGCTGTCATGGGAAAAACGGCTAATGTTAATGTGTGGGAAAAGCAGCCAAAGGTTTTCCCTTTTCTACAGCTAAACATCTCCCAGTCTCATGTTTCCTCCCGTCTGGATACTCTGTGATACACAGAGAAGACAACTGTGTTTGAAATAAATAAATCATTTTACTACTTTACGTCGAGTCTCTCGCTTTTAAGCTGAGTTTATAAAATTATTACTTATCAGACTATAACATTATAACAGTGTGTGTGATAGTGTGTTGTCCATGTCAGATTATATGAAGAAGATCCTCTAACGATGGTCCTGCGATTAAAGAAAATGACTACGTTCTGCTTACGTATCATCGATCATTGTGATCCGGAAATCGGCTCATGCAGAAAACGGGCTCGGATAAACACACACATTCTTGAAAAAGTGAGCTTGAGGTAATAAGGAGATGTTTTTCTGTCTGTTAGCGTGTTTCATTTACGTTTCTCCATCACCGCTACCGTATTTGTAGCTGTCCTGGAGTCAGCTATCCTCCTATTGGTGGATTTTAGACAAACGTCGTAGCACTTCACATCCACAGCCCTGTTCTCTGATACGTTCTTTTTAAAAATGACCAGATGTGAAATTTAGAAAAATAACTAATATTCCTACAAAGTTCTGAAAATGAGTAATAGGGATTTACTTCCAGTTTTCCAGTTCCTACAACAAAAAATTCCAGCTTTGTGTTCCAACTTCATATGCGACCACCTATTTCATTGCTTGAACATGGAACATTTTCATCTGAGCTCAAAATGAAAGGTGTAGCTTAAAACCCTGTACCCATGAGAAAAGTTCATACTTGGTTCTCCATCATTTCCCTGGACCTGTTTAGCTCCAGCTTCCCTCAATCATTCGCATGCAGTTCAAGTAGTAGTGGAGCGTTGCTGCCTCACAGCTCCAGGGTTCCTGGTCTGATCCTGAGCTTATGTTTCCTCAAATCTCCCAAAAATATGTCCTCTACATTAAATTGCCCCTGGATGTGAATGAGTGTTTGGTGTCCTAGATGTATTCCCTCCTCACACCCAGAGTTCCCGGGATACACTTCCATCCTGACCAGGATAAAGCGCCTACTGAATGTGAACGAATTGAAGGAATTAGAAACCTTTTGGTTAGCTGATAGAATCTTGAATGTGAGAACAGTCAGGAAGTTTTCGCATACCATTCTGGGTAAGGAATTTCTGTTCGTGTTTGATCAGCTGTGCCATTAGTGATGCGTTTTGGTTAAAGTTGTCGTGTACACCGGCACTGTTAATGAACCGTGAAATATCTGTCTGTCTTTATTTCCCGTTTTTCATATCCGACTCTTTTTCTTGTTGGCTGTTCCACTGTGGGTCAGTGTGGAACTAATTTCCTCCAAAATAAATCTTACTCAGTGAGTAAAATCCATTTTCACCATGTCTATATGCAATATTTCATCTTTAAAGACCCTTTGTGAAAAAAAGACCGAATACGAGTCAACAGCATCCTGATGTCCATCGGTTTGGAGCTGATGCTAAACGGAGGTAAGTGGAGCAGCTTGGGCCCTTTAGGACGCATTTAAATGTGAAACGTGACTCATGTGCTGGACGGTGGAGGCTGCAGGTGCTGCTGCTCCGCTCGGGGGGATTCGGGTTACAGGAAATCGACCTCGCTCAAGCGTGCTGCTTAACATCATCCAACCTGGGTGGAGAGGAGGGGGGCTGTGTCGTCTGCGCCCTCAGAGTCATGCTACCTGCCATGAAAACACACCGAGGCCCTTCATGAGGAAGTTCTCCATCCGTTTGAGGTAGAACATACACACTGAGGTCAGTGTCATACGCTGTTGACGTTGCATTCCAAGACAGGACATGTTTTCGATGTTAAAAACAGCGAGAGTGAGGAGAAAGCGCACACTTGCTCTTCAGAAACTCGGTGGTGTGTTTGTGTGTTTCCGCAGCTGGGATTTGAAGCAGTCACACCGCATCTCTCACTACTTGGTGTGGTTTTCTTCCATGTTTTGGGTTTGAATATTTAAACAGCTAAATGTTAAACTGGCGAATAGTTATGCGAGCATGTAATACCACTGTTTTAATCCAGACAGTTGACAGGCGTATCATAACACACACATCACTATTCAGTCCAAAATGAACAGTTACACATCAAACGTGAAGTTCAGCAACACATATCTGGACCATTTAGTGTAATTTAAACATCATAACTCAGTAACTGCTATGGTGAACATAATGGCAGAAGCACTGAGTATCAGCAAGGTATCAGTTTAATGCTACACCCATAATGATTATAGAGTTAGTGCAGTAGAGCTCATGACATTGTTGAGACTAAAAAAATGTTCGAGTGGGATCACACTGGTAAGAATGGCGGTCATGCAACCTGTAAGAGCTACAAGCTCCTCATCCTCCTACCATGCTGAGACCTACAAACTCCTCCTCCTGCTATCCTGAAGTCTACAAACTCCTCCTCCTGCCAACTTGAGACCTATAAGCTCCTCCTTCTGCCATCCTGAGGTCTACAAGCTCCTCCTTCTGCCATCCTGAGGTCTACAAGCTCCTCCTCCTGCTATCCTGAGGTCTACAAGCTCCTCCTCCTGCCAGTCTGAGACCTGTAAGCTCCTCCTTCTGCCATCCTGAGGTCTACAAGCTCCTCCTCCTGCCAGTCTGAGACCTGTAAGCTCCTCCTTCTGCCATCCTGAGGTCTACAAGCTCCTCCTCCTACCAGTCTGAGACCTGTAAGCTCCTCCTTCTGCCATCCTGAGGTCTACAAGCTCCTCCTTCTGCCAGTCTGAGACCTATAAGCTCCTCTATCTGCCATCCTGAGGCCTACAAGCTCCTTCTTCTGCCATCCTAAGGCCTACAAGCTCCTCCTCCTGCCATCCTGAGATCTACAAGATCCTCCTCCTGCCATACTGAGGTCTACAAGCTCCTCCTCATCCCGTCTTCAGACCTACAAGCTCTTCCTTCTGTCATTTTTAAAACAATTTCTTTCAGGGATCAGTGAAGATCTATCTATCTATCTATCTATCTATCTATCTATCTATCTAATCTAATCTAATCTAATCTTCAGGCTCTTTGTCATCCTGAAACATACAAGCTCCTCCTCCCTCCATTCTGACACCCACAAGCCCCTCCTTCTGCCACTGTGAGAAAGGTGTTAAATATTTTTTCATTATGAGTTTTTGCGTGAGGTTCTTCGGGTGTAGTGGAACATGGCTGCCCTCAGTGAACCTGTGCGGGACTTTCCGAGTTGCTTAGGGCTTGGAGAGATGATGACTATGATGTCATCGAACCGCCAAAAATATTATTGTTATCTTTGCTTTGGTGCTGAATAAGCGGGACGTGTTTTGGGGTGAGTTCACACTCGTTTCATCTCAGCTTCAGGGAGGAGGTACGGACCTTTGTCCCAGCCAAAACTAACAGTTCACGCCAAAAACACACACGTTACGTTACTTTTGACAAAAGTGTGCTACTTCCTTTCTTTGGTGTTGATTTTTAACCCTTAATCTTCAACCCCTAGTTCTGATTTGTAATCATAACAGTAATTACCAGTCTTCAAGAAGAACACACGTCATATCACGTACTTAGCCAGTCAGAGAGATGAGTCCCCAGAGGTAGCTTTAGAGTTGTGATTTGATTCTGTATGTTGATGTATTTCCTTTAGAAACAGGAAGTCAGAGTGATGGTGTGTTAAATACAACAGCCAGTAGCGTTTGAGATACGCCACACCCCTGCCAAATCTAAACAAACCTGACAGTAGCTTAGTAAAGTAGCTAAACGTGGAGAGTTGATAACGAGAGTGTTTTTTCAGCCACACCTGTCCACTGTAGACAGGACGATCTCCTAGACGATGAGATGCCAGATGTTTCTGGAGTTCGTGGTTCGTGTTTGGGTCGAGGGTGAGCATCAGCGGCGTGATTGATGGAGAGCCACCGGGAGACTCACCAGGAGACATCTGATACGTCTGAGGGGGAAATAAAATATTACTGACTCTTATTGATGGAGACGGTGTATAAAGACTGAAGTAGCCACATTCCAGCATCAAACAGCCCAATGTTAATTCTGTTAAACCTCCAATTCACATAAACTCTGCCCCTTTTATACATGAATAAACTGCAAACATTTATTCTCATTTGGACGAGTGAATAGAGTGCAGGAAGACGCACGGCCAAAAAACACACCAACCACCATGTTTACTGCTAACGAGCTGCTCCTGTAGCGCAAGACACGCCCCTGGGGGCGGGACATATACATTCTAAAGAATATTTAATTGGACAAACATAAGACTAATACAAGATGAGTCATAAAAAAAGGAATCATTTACCTGGAAGTAATGAGCTATAAAATTAAAAAGAGAATATCCCCAAACCTAGCGTATTGGAACAGCCACAAAAAACTGCAACACTGATTTTAATTTTTAAAAACTAGATAGACGGAGTAAAGATACAGTTTAAGATTGTTGTGTAGGAGCTCCATCTGTGGTTTATTATTCAGAATCAGAATTGAGTTATAAAGCTCACACACACACACTCGTACACACATCATCCATTCTGCATGATGGACAGAGCGTGAGTGATGATGGCCCCTCTGCGTTGTTCTCTTTCACTCTGACAGAAGTCCTGTGTTTCATCAGACGTTAAACACAGCAGCAGAGGGCAGCAGCATCCCAGCACCCATCCATCACACATTACCTCTCACACACGCGCACACACACACGCCGCACTCCACCGATCCACTGCAACGCTTCATTTTTCATTCCAAAGGTCACGCTGGAGGTTTAACACATGCAGGATGAATAATGCAGCGGGGAAAGTATTTCTGAACGCGGAGGGAGAAATGCGCTGACACGTTACAGGGACTGATCTGAGATACGTGGAGCGACTGACTGCACTCCTCCCATCGGACGTGGCTGCTGGAGAAAAAAAACATCCCAAACTCCTTTCATGTGCAGTGTAACAACTATTTCCATCCAGTTATCCTAATCAGAATCTGACTTCAGAGCGTTTTACCTTATGCACATTTCAGACAATTTACTGCAGAAGAAGAAAGGACCTGTGTGTGTGTGTGTGTGTGTGTGTGAGATGTATGTATCATAGCGTAGACAGTCATTCAGCATAGCTTTGATAGCAGTGATGTGCTGGAAAGTGTTTGAAGTCGGCACTTTTTAATCCAAAACCCCAGAGACACTGCAAGGTCAGGTCCATGTTGTGGAATAACAAACAATTAGAGCGTCAAAGAAGCTAAGCAGCTACAGAAACATATACAGTAACATATCAGAGAAGCTAGGAAGACACACATAGCCTCAAAAAAGCATGCATGTTAGTGCTTCATAGAAGCCATTAGAGCATCAAAGAAGATAAGCGAGTGTCATCAGAGAAACTGAGCATGTACGCTAGAGTGTTGAAGAAGAAAAGCGTGTACTCTAGAGTGTTGAAGAATCTGAGCAAGGACGCTAGAGCACCAAAGAAGACGACAAGCGAGGACTCTTGAACAGTGAAGAAGAAGAGAGAGGACACTAGAGCAGTGAAGAAGAAGAAGATAAGCGAGGACACTAGTGCAGTGAAGAAGATAAGCGAGGATGCTAGAGCAGTGAAGAACAAGAGCGAGGATGCTAGAGCAGTGAAGATAAGTGAGGACGCTAGAGCAGTGAAGAAGAAGAAGATAAGTGAGGATGCTAGAGCAGAGAAGAAGAAGATAAGCGAGAACGCTAGAGCAGTGAAGAAGAAGATAAGCGAGGAAGCTAGAGCAGTGAAGAAGAAGAAGATAAGCGAGGACGCTAGAGCAGTGAAAAAGAAGAAGATAAGCGAGGACGCTAGAGCAGAGAAGAAGAAGATAAGCGAGGACGCTAGAGCAGTGAAGAAGAAGAAGATAAGCGAGGTCGCTAGAGCAGTGAAAAAGAAGAAGATAAGCGAGGACGCTAGAGCAGTGAAGAAGAAGATAAGCGAGGACGCTAGCGCAGTGAAGAAGAAGATAAGCGAGGACGCTAGAGCAGTGAAGAAGAAGATAAGCGAGGACGATAGAGCAGTGAAGAAGAAGATAAGCGAGGACGCTAGAGCAGTGAAGAAGAAGATAAGCGAGGACGCTAGAGCAGTGAAGTAGAAGAGCGAGGATGCTAGAACAGTGAAGAAGATGATAAGTGAGAACGCCAGAGCAGTGAAGAAGAAGAAGACAGGCAAGGACGCTAGAGCAGTGAAGAAGAAGAAGAAGCTAAGCGAGGACGCCAGAGCAGTGAAGAAGATGATAAATGAGGTCAATAGAGCAGTGAAGAAGAAGCTAAGCGAGGACGCTAGAGCAGTGAAGAAGAAGATAAATGAGGTCAATAGAGCAGTGAAGAAGATAAGCGAGGACGCTAGAGCAGTGAAGAAGGTAAGTGAGTATGGTAGTGTCAAAGAAGAGATACAAGTAAACTAGTTCATTCACTTATCTTCAGGAAGCACCAGGGTGGCGGTGGTTCTGGAGATTATCCTGGGAATACTTGGTGTGACCTTTTTAGAAAAACGTGTCTCTAGGAAAAGGAACCCCAGAGGACCTGCACCAGGGAACCCGGTCCCCAAGTATGACATCATAAAAAAATGTTAAAGACAAACATCTGGCCTCGTTTTTCTGGCTTTCAGTAAGGTTTTCATGGCCAAGTGCATTCATGGCACAGTTGGTTTACATTTAGCCACACCCACAAAACTCCATAAAAGGCAAAGTTCCCAGAGAGCTGAAGACTCTCATTAGTGAGTCTCCTCACCATAAGTAGATTTGAACAAACTCAGGAGCGAAACTGCATTTCCACGAACACATTACACATTTCTTCTGTAAATATTCCTGCGAACAAATTTACGAATAAATTTGTTCACATTCTGGACGAGACAAAAAAAATCTAAAAAATTTCCAAACACACCTCCAGATTCTGAGGTCATGTGACGCGTTACCCGCAGACACTGGTGTCTAGGTGTGAGGTGATGAGGTCATGCTGAGGGAAATGAAACGTCTGGAATATGGTGACCACTCTCTGGCTCTCAGCAGACGTTTCTGGTCACACCCTGCTCTTTATCGGTGTTCCACGCCGGTGGAGATCACGTGGGCCTTGGGGAAAGTTGTCTGTAGCACGGGGCCACTGCTGAGAGAGGGAACACTCCTCCACTCGCTCTGTGACTCTTTATTATTTCTGTGGTATGTTGTGTGTTTTGGTGCCAGTTTGACAGACAGCATTCTCTTGTACCCCAAACGCCTGGCGAATGAAGTGGTCACGGAGTCCAGATGGTGATGAGACACGTTTAATAAGCGAGAGGATCCAGCCCTCACACACCATCACTCACACACTCACACACTCTGTCGAGCCAAGCACTCGGGTCACGCTGGTTTAGCTGAATAAACTTTCCTCAGTGTATTCCACGCTACTCTACAAACTCTTCTGTAATCAACCACTAGCTTAATTACGTTACGTTATCATGTTACGTCTCAGGCTTTCTCAGATCCTCAGCCATTTCATCGTGCCGCAATGTCGCGTTATTCAGCAACGTCTCCTAACCATCGCCAAACTATTGGTGCGTGAAGGTTTTCTGATTGGTCAGAAGATATTGAAGCTCTGACAGTAGCACAGGTTTATATTAATGCACTTGTTCTAATACGTTAACGTTTCTATAGCAACAGCTCATTCACAGGGACTTCATTAATGGAAGGAGTCTCCAGTGTCAGCGCTTTGTAGCAGTCAGAGGTAAAGCTGTAGCTTTAAGTTTTCTGAAATCTTCAGGACAGAGGAGTTTCTCGGTAACATGCGTAACAACCTGCGTTTTTTTTTTGTCTTATTAACTTCAAGAGAGAGAAAAAAGAGCGGCTGGTGAGGGAACGACTGTTTATAGCTGCTGTAACGTAAGTGAAATCAACTAAATGGTAACTTGTTAACTTTTGTCAAAAAATAAACTAAGCTATTGTCAGTTATGTAGCCTGTATGTGGTGTTTGCTAGCCTAATACATGGCTCGTATGCATTGACAAGCCTACTAACCTGTAGCTAGCACACACCACCTAGCTAAGTGACCTGTCACAGGTGTTGTTAGCTAGCCGGCTCAGTGAGAGTGAAGCAGTGAAGTGTGTAATAAATTTCGTATGAAACTTGAGTCTCTGTTTCGAGCTGTGTCGGATTCACTCTCACGACTCAGTGACTTTGTTTAATGTAGCTGATTTCCAGACGAGGCGTGTTTGACGTGTTTACCAGCGGGTTTGTGGTAAAAGCATGATGTATGAGTCGTGAGTCTCGGCGTGGTTGTGCCACTGGGAAGCTGTTTATACCAAACACATAAATTCCAGAGTGAATCTCAGCCTTGGTTTTCTTTCTAATCAAGCCCAGTCTGGCTGGACTGTTTGGACTGAAGTTTTCCTGAACACTGTTGTAATCAGTCACAGTTTGCAGAAGGAGTTTTTCCTGATTCTGATATCTGATTCATCTCATCAACAAGCCTAACAATTTCACAGAATTTGTCGAAAGTTTTGATTTCCTAAAACCTTTCAGAATGTAAAATCTCTTAATGTAATAAATGTAAATTTTAGTCACAGAAATATTAACACAATTGATATATCGCGCTTGTAACGATCAGTGTGAAAATCGGTGGTGTGATTTCCATGTTATGTGCTCGGCTTCATACTAGCTTTGTTGTCAGACTAGATTAGCAAGCATGCTACATACACTCAGCAGAGACACCAACGATCTCCGCTACTTCCTTCCAAACTTTATTTTTGTTCGTAATGTCTCTGTACACATTTAAAGAGAGCTCGTATACGACAGGATAAGACGAAACCAAGTTTGTAATTTTTTTCTTGCATTTTTGCAGGAACTAATTGCAGATAGGAACTAAAGTTGTGAGCAGGGGAACCGAGGAAACGTCGCACCATATCGCTTGTCGCTTGCGAGTGTGAACATAGGGTAATACTTTATTTCTGTAACATTACAGCCTAACTTTGTTACAACCTGTTAAATCTATTACTGGATCTTCTGGTAATGTTTGATATAATTTGGACATTTAGTTTTTAATCCTTCTGAAACAGTCATGGCTGAGACTCTGCTCGGGTCCACACTGACTTTTTGGATCTGTGCTAATAGCGTTATGGCGTTTCCATGCTACGTGTAGAATGTGCTTGCTGTGTAATGTTTGTGAGGTGACACAAGGTAACATAAAAAAAGAATCTGGAGACAATGAAGAAAAAAAAAAACCCACCAGGCTCCAGGATTTATCCTGAAACACAGCCTAGGACAGTGCACAAAAAAATATGAATAATAATGGAAAATTCTCATGTCATGCTATGATAATGAGTTCCATTTCAAGCAGAGAAATTCCAAGAAAGCGATTGTAGTGATTGTATCACTACATGACACACACACACACACACACACACTCAGAGTTGGAGACAGTATGAGAGACAGACATACTTTGTGGGTTTATTTCTCTAACTGCATGGAATTTGAGGACAACACCTATTTTTGTGGAAAAGCCGGAGAAACCGGAGCTGACGGAGTCCAAGGTCTGCTGCGCCATCGAGAAACTCGCTCGAAAAGATTCCCAGATGTTGAACTCGCTCCACTCGGAACCTGCCATGTGTGGAACAGATACAGGGGAGGGTGTAGGGTCATTCCTGAGAGTGTTACAGGTGGAAAATGAGCAGAGCTGATTATTGTGTGTGTGTGTGTGTGTGTGGGTGGCTAATGAAAAACAATGACGTGCACCATGGGCTGGAGTCCCTAGCGAGAAAAATGAAACTTTTGGGCTTCCCCATCGGGATATCAGCCCGGAATCCCCTTCGTAAAAAAAAAAAAAAAAAAAAAAACCCAACAAAAGTAAAGAAAGCTATACAGTCAAAACACGACGAGACTGGTTTCGATTAAAAACCCAGAATATCAAAGACCATCTCCCCCTCCTTCATGGTGTGATTATTATTTTTCCCCTGTTCGGACGGGGAATTTGCGGGCGGAGACGCATGCTAATTGGCAGGGAAAAGTTGCACCTGTGGTAGACCGATGTTTTGAGACTCGTGGACGGTGAATATTTGGTGTGGCTTCACATCCAGTGGAGGAGGAGCTTAAAACCCCTCTTACACTCACGCTGCTCCACCGTGAGCTCAGGAAAATTGCTCACATATTTCTCCTTTGTTTGGTTTTTCCCTTCTCTTCGCATCGACAATAATTACATTTTAACAATGAAATGCCAGACGGAGCCAGACCAGCGCCCGTTCCTGGGTGGTGAGTAGTCTGAGATTTAGTGAGCTTACCGAAGAGGAATCTGTAAAAACCCTAAAAGGAAACATGGCTACAGATCTTTAACTTTATTTAACAGATAATATGCAGATCAGTCGTTATCCCTCACACTCTCTCTATGAGCACCACCACTGCAGCTTACTGCAAATTACTGTAACTTCACTGCTTTTTTAAAAAATCCCCATTTACACCTACTCCCTAGGGAATTCTGATCAATCCCACTGCCCCAAATTAATTCTAACTAATCCTGTCCTCATGCCTAATCTCAAAATAACTTCTATTTCCACATGTTCCTGAAGGAATTCTGACAAATCCTGACCTCTTCCAAAGGCATTCTGACCAATCCCATCCACTTCTGAAGGCATTCTGACCAATTAAACTCATTCTGACCAATTCCACCTGCTCTTGAAGAAATTCTGACCAATCCTACCCACTTCCAAAGGAATTCTGACCATTCCTGAAGGAATTCTGACCAATCAAGCCCACATCCAAGGGAATTCTGGCCAGTCCCACCCTTTCGAAGGAATTCTATCCAAGCCCACCTAATCCCTGAAGGAATTCTGACCAATCAAGCCCACTTCTGAGAGAATTCTGGCCAAACATGTTATTTTTGTCATTGTTATTATTTGCATCTGCTTACCACATTTTTGATGGACTTTGTAGATTCTATTTGTTGAAATACTTTAATCTAAACCACCGTGAATATTCCAGCACATGAATGAATCTGCACACATTCCCATGTTAATGAAAGCAGCCATTCTTTTTTCCAAAACAAAGGATTTATCCATTGAGGGCCTACTTTGTGTGAAAAAAGCCAGTGTTACAGATTACACACACTGAATCTCCATGAATGTACAGCCAGGCACCAGTATAGGCGGTTCTGGTGAAGGGGGGTGTGAGGTGAGAGGGGGCGGTACCTTTCTGACAATGTAATGTTAGCAAACTTAGCTAGGTAGTGGTGGTAGCATGACACTTGCGTGTTTTTTTTTATATATATTTGGAGAACAGGAATGTCTAATGTAACTGGCCCCTCTAACAGAGCGACTGGTCCTGGCCTGGTACAATGGTCTAGAACCGCCGGTGAGCGTCAGACACGTCTGGGGTCAGTCACATGTCAACTGTCGAGCCATTAGGACACTTTATGTTGTGATAACTAATGCAAAACAAAACAAACTACCATTACAGACCATTAGAAACTATTACAGACCATCAGAACCCACAGAGAGCTGTAATGGTTTCCATGATTTCTCTTCAGTGCATTAGGCAACTTGTTTGTGTTTTCCTCCACGGTGTTTATGCTTCACCTTTCATTACCTGAGGTCTGAAATGTGGCTCAGCTTAAGAGCCGTGTGTGTGTGTGTGTGTGTGTGTTTAAGAGGCTTGTGAGAGTCACTGAACAGTCCGAAAAGAGCCTTGTTTATTTGCCCTGCTGAACTTCTCCTGTCAGACTTGGCCTTGGAGTCTGTGTGTGTGTGTGTGTGTGTGTGTGTATGCCTTGAGTCTGCTATGGGCTGGGCAACTCTACTTTTATAGACTTTAAAAAAATCCCCAATGCCTCATTTATGGCTAAATATTTTTCGTATGCAGGCCGATGAGGTGGATTTCTCCTTAACTGGGTAATCAATCAACCAATCAATCAATCAATGAAATCACCAGTTTGATGGAGTGTTGAAGGTGATGGACAGATTTGTAACTAGACTAGTACTTTCTGAAGAAAATGCTATGCTTACAAACATAAACGAAAAAAAAATACAACAGAAAAAAGAACAATGAAAAAAAAAAGGAAAAATAAATTTTTAGAAAGGTTAAGAAAATGAAAAAATAGAAAATTAAACAAAGAATAATCACAGAAAAAAGAGTGAAAGAAACAACATAAGAAAGGGGGAGGAAAAAAGAAAGATGTTACAGTAAGGACGTGTTAATAAACTAATGAACGTGTTGTGATTTGATTGGAAGCTGCTGATTGGTTGGCTGCTGTAACGCCTCTTATGACATCATCAGGTCACAGCGTGAATTTAAATTCTCCAGCAAGCTTTCACAGCTGTTTTATAAAAGTCCACTCTCTGAATTCACTACATTATTGTTGCTCTGATCGTACACTAAATAGGGCGCAGTGGTAGTGTGCACTGCAGGAGAAGTGGATTTATTCAGTGATGTGGGAATTGCGTGTGAGATTTTACAAGCCATTTATCTCTCTCTAATCGCTCACACAGGGATTCAGACCGACACTTTCTCACACCGCGCCAAATCACCGGAACATCGTTCTCCGGTTCTGTCCCGGTGAGGATCACACACTCCACACACTCCTAAACACACGTCACACACACTTTTATTCCACAGCATTTTGTCAACACTAACACAGTGTCTGACAGTCTGAGTGCACTACAGAGACGCTTTACATGTCATCACTCACATTAATACAGCATCAAAACACATATTATACACACTGTGGGCGCGTCCCAAACCACACGCCCTATTCACTATATAGTGCACATAAACGCCATCACTCCACTGTGGGCATGTCCCAAACCGCACTCCCTATTCACTATATAGTGCACATAAACACCATTATCACTCCACTGTGGGCGCGTCCCAAACCACACTCCCTATTCACTATATAGTGCACATAAACACCATCATCACTCCACTGTGTGCGTGTCCCAAACCACACACCCTATTCACTACATAGTGCACATAAACATCATCATCACTCCACTGTGGGTGTGTCCCAAACCACATGTCCTATTCACTACATAGTGCACATAAACACCATCACTCCACTGTGGGTGTGTCCCAAACCACACTCCCTATTTACTATATAGTGCGTGTAAACACCCTCACTGTGGGCGTGTCCCACAGGTACAAAACGGCTTGCTTTTCTCCCATAGGCAGCTCTCTGGTCTTCATGTTGGTTTATCCATTTTAACAACAAATGCAGTCTTCACAGGTGAAACCCAGGGTTCAAACCAAGAGTAGACATTCAGAGCTCTTTATTGTTTAAACCATCAATCTAACAGGTCACACCTGGACAACAAGAAACACCAGTCAGTCACATGTTCCAATATTTCTGATCATTTGGAAAAATGGGTGTTCAAACAAAAGGTACCATGTTATAAACAGTTTAACACAACAATTACGGTCACTGACAGGAAACCCAACACTCTATTAGCAATATAATCACCTTCTACCAGTTTAGCCACCAGTCTTCTTTTCTCACCTCTAATTAATGAGGCATTTTGTCCACAGAGCTGTAAACTCACAGGTTTATCTGATGAAGCGATTGCAGTTCCTGAAGTTCACCAACAGCTGCTACATGATCAGACTTAGTGAATAGAATAGTATACAGTATATCAGATATAGTGAATAGTGTGTGTGTGTGTGTGTGTGTGTGTGTGGTGTGGGATGTTTGATCTGAACAACAAATAAACCTCTTCACCTTGTTTACAGGGCCTGTACAGCTGCTGGAAAACCAGGAAAGTCATTAGCAAAAAAAAAAAAAAAAAAAAAAAAAAAATCCTGAATTGTCTGTGAAAAATAATAAAATAAAAATGTGTGAGGGGAAAAAGTCATGTTCTGAGTTCCTGTAATTCCTCGGCCTGTGGGATTAATTAGCGCATGCTTCAGGTTGTTCAATACATCGTTAGCTTTACTAGTCAGTATTTTACACTAAATATCAGTTACACTTAATTTAGCCCAGAATGTGCACTTTACCTCACGAAGGCTACAAAAATGATGGAAGTCTGATCACAGCATGACCAAGAGACTGCGGGACAGAGTCAGTCGTTTAAAACATAATGGCCTATTAGTGTTTATATTAGCTTCATCTCATTTTCCTGTGGATATTCAGTTTCGCTGGCCGTGGAGTTTGTTTTTGGTACTGGATAAGTCAGGGAAAGTCCTGGAACATGGCGTGACTGGCTGATTAATGAGCAGGTGGGAGGGTTTATCTGATAAAGTGGCTCCTGAAAAGTGGCAATAACAGAGAACTCATTGAGTGCAAAGTGTTCAGATTGATAAATATGTATTCATAAAATAAATAGGAAATGGATTTAGTTCGTAACTCTGCTACTGAGTGATAATAGCTATAAAAACACACCTCACCTTCAGAGTAATGAGTAATGAGAGGTGTGTGTCTGTTCCTGAGCTGCTGGATGTTTTCAGAACGTCACCTGCCGGGTTTTTATGAACTGCACAAAAGGAAGCTGTAAAACTGATGAAAACATTCAGGTCCAATCCAAGCAGGACCATTAAACTGCCCTGGCAGCCATTCTTTTCCCAAATCTGGCTGTACGTACACACCCAGGTGAAGATAATGTGTAGGAGACTCACAGGGGAAGGAGGAATTAGGAAGTGTGCCAGTGACCTTGGCCGGATCATTACTGCCTAAAGTGTGACTATTAAACGTGAAATTTTCCAACATTAAGCTTTATGTGTTCGGCTCAGTTTCTGTAACGAACACCGATAATCAGGGTTAAGGATCTAGTTTCGTTTTCAGAGACGATGTTCAGGTCATGTTGAGCTGAGAGGAACAACGGGGAAGAACAGAGATCGTTATTTTGATCAGCAACACATGGGCTGATGAGACCGAGACATTTGCAATATTTGTTGATAATGTTGATGATAATATGACGATATTATTTTTAATATCATGATATATCATATAAACACTCACTGATGAATACCTAATTATCACAACACTGTGTAGAACAGAAAAGTGTACGAATTACTGATTAGAAGTCAGACATTTCAAAATATCGAAGATTACTTACAAATAAATCGAATAAATACGAATAAATGTTGAATATGACAATGTATTGAATAGCTTTTTAAATGTCAGAGCGTCAGGTGAGAGACATCTTTTGTCTATATGTACAGCTTATAATTCATCATGTGTCTATGATAAAATTGTGCGTATCGTCAAACATCCCAATTTACACCAGCTGAATTCTGGATTCTGATTGGTCAGAAGGAGTTAAAGGCGGACGCTCCACGAAAACGGATGTAATAGCTGATGATGTTTTTTTGAAGTAAGGAGATGTAAATTTAGCATTTATGGAAGGAGTCTTCAGTGTCAGCGCTTTGTATCAGTCAGAGGTGAAGCTGTAACTTTTAAGTTTTCCGCCATCTTCAGGACAGAGGAGTTTACGCTTGTTTGCGGTTTCTCGGTAACATATGATAAAAGTATGATATGATGTCTCATTCTTTAATTAATACAAAAGCATTTTTGTCAGATTTTTTTTGTTTTTATATTAGGAATGTAGTTTTAGCGAGTTCGCTGTAACTCTCGAGCGTGATGTATAGAATATCTTGAACGGCGTTATTTTTTACACGCTTTATAAGAGTCAGATCGTTTCTGCTGATCATATTTTACCACAAGTCACAATAAATAATCATGCATGCTAAATAATCACAATATAGTGTATAATTGTGATTATTGGCACATGCTTTCGTTATGACTGGACCTGAAGGAGAAGGATGACTGGATCCCGGATCGCGGCGCTTCACACGTCCGACCCTGCAGTTGATTTATGGAGGTTTTACGTTTCTTTTTACACAACAACGTGGATTTATCGACTTGGACCACTCGTCTTCAGAGAGTGAGTGCACAAGCGTTCTGCCGATTGCACAAAGCTGACATCTTCAGGACTTTAATGATGATCTCACGGGAACGGCGATAAAAAAGAAGAATAAAGAGAAGTGGAAATAAAGAGAGCAGAAGAAATATTATACCTCTGTTAGAGCAGCTGTAATTTATCATTGTGGGAATTTCATATCTTTGGCATGATGCGAAGGAATAAATTGAGGGGGAGAAAGAAAAAAAGTAAAAAAGAAAACAGGAATTTGTACATCAATTACAAGGAGTCCAAAGAGGAAGAGGAAACGAGGGAACGTGGCGGCGGCGGTGATCAGTTCCACATTTCCACCTCGAGTTTGAGAAATGCAAAGCGTTTGAGTTGGAACGCGTTTGTCTCACGCAGGCCTGAGAGTTTAACACAGTTACATGTGCGTGATTGATTTTGACACAGGAATTCACATCAGGTCCAGTCCGCAGGCGTGTGTGTGTGTGTGTGTGTGCGCACTGTACGGTTTTATTATTAGAGCACAAGCACAAGTACACGACTCTGTGGCCTCCTGATCCCCGACACATGTGTCCATTACATCAAAGCCATTCTGAATGTGTGCAGTTTATCACAGCACTTTAGCCCTGTGTCATGTGACTAGAATTCTAGCTCAAGGACCAGCATGTTTATAGTAATGTCAGTTTATGAGTTAGCCTGTTTACTGTAGTGCTAGTTTTTGAGTTAGCCTCTGTCTTAAGTTTGTGATGCTGTAAATGTGGATGTTTCTGACTCCTCTGTCCTTCAGACAACACTGGTAATTGGTTTATGATAGCACTGAAATAGCAGTTAGAAACAAAGTATTTGAGGCACCCAAATAAACTACAGATCATCTGAATTTGACATCCAGAGATTGTGAGCTAGCCAGAGGTCATATGTGAGACCTCCAGGATTTTCTTGTGGAATAAGGTGTGATGTGAGGCAGAGATCCAGAGATCGTGTGAGTTATCCCCACTCACAGAAAAAGAGTTCTTCAAGGGTTCTTTGGATAGGTATGTGGGCCATATGTTGAAAACATGCATTTCCCCATTTTCCTCTCTTTTCCAACTACAGCATCTGCATGTTTGGCAGCAGGACAAGGCCTCTGGATTTGTCATGCTTGTCTACCGAGAGCGTAGATGTTCCGTCTTCAGGGATGAAGAAAGTGAAGGGCCCTTCTGGATTTTACTTCGAGCTCAGTTTGAGGTTTGGCCGATATGCCTCATTTCAACCCAGAACCAATCAGGCCGGGTAAAATGGGACTAAATGTTCATGCAAAAATCCTGCTTTCAGGCCCCCAGAGCCTTACATGAGTCTCTGAAGCTGGCTAAAGTTCAAACCGTGTCATGTGGTGACCTTTTTGGCGAGGTGTGTTTGGATCACATGGCACATTTCCATTCTGTTGGAACGCAGAACCAATTGAACATGGAACGATACTCTGTAGGGATTGAGAATGTGATGTCATGCAGACTTTTTGGGTTTTGAACAGTTAGGAAGCATTAAAATACTTTACTTAGCTAACCTTATTTAGTCACAGGGACATTGCAAGGGCTGGTTTAGAGAGTTTTAGCTCCTCCCTGCTTAAATAATGTATTGCATTATTAATTTAAATCCTTAATAGTTTTCCTCATTCAGCCATCATTACCTCAACCATATGATCGCATTTTCTAATTCGTAATATACGAATATATATTAGAGGAGAGGCAGGGCACTAGGACCTGGGGGAGGCTGTTGCTGTTGCTGCTACTACTACTGCATTGCCTTGGCTGTGTTACTCACAAGAGTAAAGACTGTAAGGTCAGTTATTAACCAATGAAGTTGTGGCAGGGTGTGGGCTAAAAGCTTACTAAGATAAAATTTCGTGAAATAGTGATTAGTTACAGAGTGAAGATACCTAGCGACCAAATGAATTTGGGGACTTATGGATAATATACATAGCTAGCTATGGAGTTTTTACACAGTTGTTACCTGCTTGTTGGCTAGAAAATGGGATGAGCTATACAGCACTAACGTCTGATGAAAACTATCTTAGGCCTAAGCATAATTTTAGTGATCAAGAAGAAAGTGTGAGGGTGACACACAGATATTTTGGGGCCTTATTTTTAAAAAGAAAATTCTCCCAGGGGACCGTGCCCCCAGACCTCCGTGGTAATGGCCCCTGCACATCTGACAACCAAAATTCTCTCTGTGTTTAGAATTAAAACAACTGAAAACGTTGACCAGAGCAGGAAAATGTAATGAGTTGATTTGAAAGTTAACAAGTCACAAGGCAGTTGAATTTCTGCAATCTGTTAACCTGGAAACGTGTGGAGTCTGAAGGCGTCTGGGGAAAATCTGATCAGGATTGAGTTCAGGTACAAAGCACAGTGAAAGACCGGGACTAGGACTTGATCCTCGCTTGGATTTGAGTGAAGATCAGATTTGAATCCAGTGTGTCTCAGGTGAATTTAGATTTGCATGTTTATTTGCTGATATACAAGATGTGTGAAATGACCAAGTGTAAACAGGTCCTAGGTCGCATACATATCTGATATGTGGTGATTCGCACATGTCAGGTATTGTGTGATTGTTAAATTACACTGCACATGCACATCATATGAGCAAGACAAGCAAAAGCTCTTTGCCTGGCCTTTTTTGGTCTTCTTATCCTGATCATGAGCAGCTGTCGAGCTCGGAGCATATCATCTGCATATTGCTCAGATTATCAGTGTTGAAGTGAAGGATCGTCTCGCGAGTCCGCCATTTGTTGTTGTTCATGACTTGGATGGTGTGCATTACGTTATTGATGCTGAACATGTGGTCGCTTCAGTGCAGGTTGTTTCAGGGCAGATTTCTTTACAATAATGACACAAGATCAGGTATGAGCAATAATAAGGAGAACACTGCCTGCCTGGCTTGCAGTGAGCAAAAAAAAAAAAAAACAAAAGAGAGAAAACTTCAACGCATGGCTTGATTTTCCCAAAATACAGAGCAGCTGTTTTCAAAATTGAAATAATGAGGTGGGTGTAACATGCAGGAGGGAGAAGCAGGACCTTAATGCTCAACATGTTTGAGACTGGGTTAAAGCAGGCGTATCCGTAACACAGAATCAGAACTGACAGACTTGGGGTCATCATCGAGAACGAGGCTCTAGGTGAAACTGAGGACCTCACAAGCAAAATGCAAGGCAAGACTTCCCAAACCACACATGAAAGCAAGGGTATAAATGCATAAAGTAATCAGGGGTAACAAGCAACAGGTGAACACAATCAGGGAAAACAACGAGTCTAAAATAACGAGGTTTAACAAGGACACTAAATGATGACCAAATAGGAAATTGGAAAATAAAAAGGGACAGATGGGAGTACCAGGTACCCACAAGTTTTTATTAGCAGTTCACAGGCAGTTAGCTTCACAGACTCCATCACTAAGAGCTGTTCTCAGAGTCAATAAATTCAGTTCAAAAGCTACCTCAATAATTACATTTACATTTATGGCATTTGGCAGATGCTCTTATCCAGAGTGACTAACATTTATTTCATTTATACCCCTGAGCAGTTGAGGGTTAAGGGCCTTGTCCAAAGTCTTAACCACTGAACTACCACTGCCCAATACTTACGTGGGGAAAGTTCCTTGTATTCAGAGATGTCCATAAATATTCACTCAAGATAAGCAATGTCTCTGATTACAACATGCATCCTCTGTGTGGAAAAAAAAACAGTTCCTGCACTTATTATTAAGTAATTAATAGCATCGTATTTATGTATTTAATATTGTCCTTGAATGACATTTCATAGTGTTTACAGCCAAAGCATAAATTTCAGCATGACATATTGTGGTTACATCAATAATATTACCAATAATATTCTTGTGTTAACTAGCTAAGTGTTTAACAGTCTCTAGCTACAGTAATTGTGATAACTTCTAGCTAGCTAACTTCAGGGTAGCCTTCTCTAGCTACGGTTGTCATCAGCTGTAATCAGGTGCTCCTTGTTCCCCTACTGTTAAATTGTTTTAAACAATTTTATCCACTTGATAATTTTACCTGTTTTTTTTTTCTGATGGAAGACACTATGATCCAAACATGCAATGATGACATGCAGCCTGAGCAAACCTCATCTTCAGGTCCTTCTCGCAAAGATGGAGATTCTCGTCACCTTGCCAACCATTCGTGAAAACCCCCACGATATCATTGCCATCAGAACTGGTTCCTCAGCAATATCATCTAACCCAGGAGCCATGGGGTACTGACTGATCTTCATAGACCAAGGTGGTGCTCAACTCCTAGTGCAGGTCATGTTTATCTTCTGTGAATTAAGGCTTCAGGAGCTGCTACACACTTACATACAGCCCACCTACACTCAGCTAAAGACTGGTGGACTGGAGGGGGATGTTTTCTCAAGAGGCCCAGGATTTCTAACCTTGCTCCTGCCCTTACTGTTCACTCTGTCCTCTTTCGTCTGGGAATTAACATCATCAGGAGCCTGGGTCATTACACAGGTTAAAGTCCATCAGCCTCACTCCCATGAGACCTTCAAGGAGAATCTCCTGCTCTTCTGTGAGCACTTGACCTTTGAATGACGAGCTCTTGTTCGCCAACTCATACAACATATTTGTATTGTGTTTGTATTTCAATTTGAGTTGGTTTGGTTTTGATCCTAATCCTATCTCTTGCTTCATGTTATACTGCATGACAAGTTTGCTTGAATTGCTTCTTTTTTACCCTTGAGTGGTACTGTGCATCTTTTAGCTCTTGGTGCTTCTCTAGACTTTCTTCTCTAACTGTTGCTGAGCTCTTACTGTAGCTGCTCTCTGATTATAGATAAAAAAGTTCCATGTAGAGAGGAACCCTTAGAGGAACCCTGTGTGGAATGGTTTCCATTTCAGGTTCAAAAAGAAATCCTTTAGAAATCTAAGATTGTTAAACGTTGGAAAAACCTTTTTAGGAGCCATTTTTCTAATGAAAGTGTGGAAGTTTAACTATAATAACGTTAACATTAGCGCTAATCAGGCTCACGTATCTGCAATGGTTAATATCGTAACATCAGTACTGGGTCAGAAGCTGACCTGCTGAAGATTCCTGGTGTTTGTAATGGAAAAAAAAAGCCTCATTTCTGGTCAGCTGCCTACGCCCCCGTGTTCTGTTCCTCATTAGTCACAATCAGAGATTTCTGAGATTTAATCTGTCTTTAATCTGTCTAACCGAGTCCAGACGCTCGGCGTAAAGCGTGTGAGTTATTTCATGTGTGAGGATGACCGCGGATTGCTTTACACTCTACACTGGATCTTTATGGCCATTAAATTCGACACTCTCCATTTTTTTCTGCTGAAATGTTGGCAAGACGTCGAAGAATTCCGATGCGAGATTTCTTTCTTTTTCCTTCCCAACATTTGGAAACAATGAAATCCAAAAGCACACTTAAGCATAATAATAAGGAGAAGAATACAGCCCAGTTTAAATTGTCCGTGCACCCTGACGGCCCAATAAAAACCCATTAAATTTGTCTAACACCCCCCAATTATAGTGATTTATAACGTGTTTCCACTGTAGCAGGTTGATCCTCTCACAAAAAAATAAAAATAAAATAAAATTCTCAGTGTTTTTTACTCGTCGTTGTTTTTCAGACAAGCTCACAGATTTCACAGTGATGGTATCGAGTCTCGTCACACGTCGATTTCAGCGCCAAAGTCAACACTCTGAAAGTAAACACCGTCTTGTAAAATAGCTTAACGAGATAAAAATTGTGTCTCAGAGGGGAAATAGCGTACAAACGTCCCATCAGGAGGTCGTCTTTAAAAACAGAATCATCACGCCACACGGAGAACGTTAACCCGACCTGCAGGTGGAGATTCTGAGATTCCTGTGTGACTTTCTCTGGGAAATTTACGACTGGAGCGGGCCTGGACCACACCGTACTACACACACACACACACACACACACACACACACACACGGTTGAGGAGAACAGAAGTGTTTCCTCGAACTCTCTTCATTCCCTCAGCTGTGCTCAGGTCTGTGATAATAATCAGTTTTATGATACATTGCAACATCCTGAAGAAAACACACACAAACTTCTCACGTTGTTCACACGTGTGATTTTTAGACACCTCACAGCTTGTTCTCCACCTGTAGCACGTGTTTTTCACACGTTATTTTTTTTTATGCATCAACATACATTTTATGCCATTTTTATATGATTTCTACACATGATTAATTGATTTTTTCACACGATTTTTTTTAAACACAATTTGTTGATTCATTATTTGATTTATTTTCACGTGTGATTTTTGTTTATTTTCACAAAAAATAAAAAAGGATTACATTTCAGATGAGGGTTTTTAATGCTCCTACAGTATTTTATACTCCTACAGTATTTTATACTCCTACAGTATTTTAACAGTTTACAACTGGATAAAATATGCTTATTAATTTTTATTTATATTGCTCATTTGATGATTTTACTAAGAACATCATCCAGAAAGCATGTGCTTCAATGTGCTTCAGTGTGTGTGTGTGTGTGTGTGTGTGTGTGTGTGAGTGTGTGTGAGTGATAGCTCTGGCAAATTCAGCTCATTTTAATTTGAATGATTTAATGCTGACTTTGTGTGCCACAGGAATTTTTGTAAAAACGAGTTGCCCATGAACGTCTCCCGACTCTCAGACGCGTTACTGATCCTTTGAAAGAAAGATTTCAGTCGCTACTTAACATCTGATAGCTAGAGGTGCAATTTTAATGTTAGCAAAGGTAAATTCTTTTGTACTAAGCAATACATCTGGCTAAATAAACAGAAACAACCACTTTTCAGCAGTTATCATTATAATTATTTACACTTTGTTTCAGACTGGTAAACCTCCGAGCTTTTTTATTAAAGGATTATTTAAATGAGATGGTGATGAAGAATGTACAATTCCACATCATCTGTCTGGTATTTTCCTCCTTGATCTTTCCTTATTTCTCTAAATAAAAGCGTGCGTCTCACGCACTCCGCTTGGGGAGAGATAAACGGATCCAGGCCGCACTGCTGGACAGCTCGGGATGAGGAGTTTTTAGGGACGTTGATAAAAGGAGCTGAAATTCCCCACCGGTTTTCCTCGTTTTCCCTGTATGACTTGACTTGTCAACAACACTGAGAGGAAAAAAGCAAAGAAAACTGGAGTCAGGATGCTGGAAGTGTGGGGGCGAGACGGGGCTGCACATGCCAGTTTGCGTCAGAAAACCACCAAATTGGCATGTGTGGAATGGACGCGAGCGGCCCCACCTCGTTTCGCGAGGGTTTTTTTTCCCCGAGTGGCAGCGGTCAGTGAAAAAATGTCCGTGTTTGGCGGGCCACGTTTCCAATCGAAAGCCACAGGAAGTGTTTGGAGGAGGACGGAGAAAAACGCTGTGGGATCAGTGGCCTTTAGCAGCAGGAACACGTGTAGTGCTGAGAGGGACAGTCAAGTTCAAGTTCAAGCAGCCAGACCTGACAGACAGAGAGACAGACAGAAGAGGAAGATGAAGGAAAACTGAGACAAACACTGAGCCTTTAGTGACCTTTTAACTCACAGACACAGCAGAAACATCTAACAGACAGACTGATATACAGGCAGACAGACAGATATACAGATACACATACAGACAGGTACAGAGACAGACAGGTACACAGACATATAAATAAACAGACAAGTATGCACCAGTTAGAAAGGTATACAGAAAGACATATGAAGAGAGAGAGAGAGACAGATAGATGTACAGAGTGATCCAGAATAAGCCACACTAAAACAGGTAAACCCGATGTAACTCTAAACAAAATAAGTGAGTGAAGTGACTTGTGGCCAAGTGTGGTGACCCATACTCAGAATTTTTGCTCTGCATTTAACCCATCCAAGTGCACACACACAGTAGTGAACACATCTATCAGCCTGGTGTAAAGCCAACAACCTATCTCTGAACGTGGACAAAACTAAAGAGATGGTTGTTGACTTTA
>CM075006.1:523954-571856 GCA_037576675.1 Pangasius sanitwongsei
GCGTTAATCTGGGATTGTTAGATTTATTCAAGGTTAGACTGGTGTACTTGACACTAATCTGAGACATTTTGGTGTAGTCGGTGTAATTAGTCTGATTTAGTCCAGGCTAGCTGTGATTACACTGGGTTAAGGGTTAAATGATCTTAGACTGGATTACTCAGGACTAGTCTGGGTTATGTTAAAATAGTCTGTGCTTAGTTAGTCTAGGAGAGTTATTTTGGGTTAATCTGGGATAGTCATGTTTAGTCAAGGTTAGCCTGGGTTATTTAACACTAGCCTGGAATATTTTGTTGTAGTCTTTGTTATTAAGCTGTTTTACTTTGGGTTAGTTTAGGTTAGACTGGATTACTGAAACTAGTATTGTTTAGTCAGGCTTAGGTGATGTCAGACTGGGTTACTCAGGAATAGTCTGGATTATATTAAAATAGTCTGGTTTATTCTGAGTTACTTAGATTAGACTGATTAGTTAAGTGAGTTAATTTGGGCTAGTCTGGGTTACTCAGGAATCTGCTGTTGAGTTTATAAACCAGGACAAACAACCTGACTTCAATTCAATTCAATTCAATTTTATTTGTATAGCGCTTTTAACAATGGACATTGTCACAAAGCAGCTTTACAGAAATAAATAGATTCAGGATATAAATTTTAAACTTAAACATTTATCTCTAATGAGCGAGTCAGAGGTGATGGTGGTGAGGGAAAAACTCCCTGAGATGATATGAGGAAGAAACCTTGAGAGGAACCAGGCTCTAAAGGGAACCCATCCTCATCTGTGTGACACTGGATAGTGTGATTATAAATCATTCCCTTCTGTAACTGTGTACTACATGGGTGACACTGGATAGTTCATCTTGGTTAGTCTGGGGTACTCAAGTTTAAAAAGGTTCAGTCTAAGCTCTGAGTTAGTCTGGGTTAGTCTTTGTGTTGAGTTAGTCTGGGGTGAACTTGTTATGAATTTTGTTGGAACAATAAACGAGGGGTCACATTGTACAAATTCTGTAAGTTTATAAAAATACCCATGTGATTGTTAAACCTGTCCAAACCACAGCGCTAAACCGCTCACAGACCTCCATGTGTGTGTTGTTCACAGGAATTCACATTCATTTATAACCGAACCACTTCATGTACACATGCAATGCGTCATCTTCGTACAGCGCGGTGACTGGAATGGTTTTGCGAGTGAGCGAGGTCCCGAGTGTGTAATAACGCTCGGCGTTTTATATACCATGTTAATACTGAGCCGTTCCCAGTAAATAAAGAGCGTAATGATGTCATTAAGCAGTCATGTGGAACAGGCACGGTGCGGTCGACGTGACAGGTGAATGTGTGTGTGTGTGTGTGTGTATAATTTTTAGTCTGTCTGTTATTTTAAATTGATTAGTTCTCATCCAAATATTACAATGTTTACAATATGCATCAATCAACACCATGTAATGTAGGTTTGTTTCATGGCAGCCGAGGAACCTTTTCAGTCATGTGACCCATGCAGTCTGGGCTGGTCGTCTCCGCACACTTCCCTGTGCACTTCAGAGAGTAGGTCACTTCCCCGAGTGATGTTAGAGTTATGACCTCAGCTCCCTGGTGAAGGGAAACGCTTTCGTCGACACCCAGTCGGCGGTGGAAAATCTGCCTGTGTGAACTTTCAGCACCTGATAAAAAAACAGAAGTCGTAACACCCAGACAGAAAAAAAAAAAACAGTGAAAAACGCTGCTCCTGGGAGACGAAACTAAAAGGTAGAACTTTAAAGAATAACCTTATGATGAATTCTTCAGTGTAAATATTCATGATTTGATTTATAATGAAAAAAAAAAACCCTCAAGGCTAAAATATAACTAAAGAAATAAACCACAGCGCTGCTAAATTCTGGACTCTGATTGGTCAGAAGGAGTTGATTAATTTTCTATAACAGCAGCTCTGACAGTAGCGCAGCTGCAAATCACAGCTTTATTTATAATTAATGCGCTTGTTCTAATGCGTCATCGTTTCTATAGTAACAGCTCATTCACAGGGACGTGTACAGCGGACGTGCCACATAAACGGATTAAAATGAAAAATGTGTGTAGTCGTTGATATGGTGATGTTTTCTTGAGACATCTGTTTTTAACATGTATGGAAGGAGTCTCCAGTGTCAGCGCTTTGTAACAGTCAGAGGTGAAGCTGTAACTTTAAGTTTTCCGACATCTTCAGGACAGAAGAGTTTACGCTTCACGTGTCAAGCTATGATTTTTTTTTGTCTTGTACTTCAGGGTGGTAACAGTAACTCCACTCCATCACACCACCCTGGTGTTGATTATTTTACTAGAACAGCACCACACACAGTGATTATTACACTTCAGGTGCTGAGAAAATCAGATGTGTTGGAGAATTTACAAAGGCATCATTGCTATAAAATCTAAAAGGTGGCAGGCTTTTGGGTCAGAGCTGCATTAAGTCATGATTTTTGTTCACGGGGTGTAGACGCACGACTCGACACCGAGTATCACAGTTCCCAAAACAATGAAAAACGTAATCAGCCTCTCCCGCTTATAAACACAGCCCTGTTTGTACAGTGAGTAAGAAATGGGACAGACGGATGGAAATGTCTCGGTAAACGTCGGAGACCAAAGCCCAATGATTTAATATCCTCAATCCTCACTTCCTCAATTATTTCCAGATAACCAGCCGAGATACCCGCCGTCTGCTGCTGGAGAATATCTTCGTAATATCCAGCACTGAAGTTATATGAAATATTACACGTCCAATACAAGCAGATGTTTTAAACCAATGCATTTAAGATTTAAAACCTTTGTCCAGTCGGCGTGCTCCGTCTTCGACACACTCGAAAATTATCTTTCTGATTAATAATCTCTCTCTGATCCGTCGGAAGCTGATAGCAATCTCTCTCCAGGGAGAAATGAAGAATCTGGTATTAAAAAACACAAACGCTGAAGAACTAATAAAGAGACTTTTGGACGGAGGTTTTAGACGTCTCTTCAGAAGGGCTGCTCCACACATCCTGCTCATACGGGGGTCAAATCACAGATGGACAACGTGAAATCCTATTTTTCCACTTTCAGTACTTCTGTCAAACGATGGTGCTGATCTCATCTGAATCCGCAGCTCGTCCAATAACATACATTCAGGTCAGATTCAACTCAAACCTGACATGAGCGCTAAATGCCGAAAACCTTAAATGCTAACAGTAAGACCACGTTTGCTAAACAGTAAATACTGACATATTGGACTCTCACGTGTCTAATCCAGCAGTCATTGTCCCGATACGGGTCGTACTTCAACGGAATAAACCGAGAACGAAAAATTCTATAGCAGAGGTAATACACGTACGAATAAATCCGGCCGTAGTTCAGCGACTCTAAACAAGAACCAGCTCAGTGTCTGTATCCGACCCTGTGTTTCAGTTTCTCCTGATCACATGCGTTTGTCTGAATGGTAGAGTGAGCATCACATTAAACATTCTTACTCCTAGATAGATAGATAGATAGATAGATAGATAGATAGATAGATAGATAGATAGACGTTATTGATCCCTGAGGGAAATTGTTTTGTTAAGATGACGCTTTGGGGAAACTCAGCCCTGATAGGTATTGAAGTATTACGCAGATTTATCTAGCACTTTGCCAGACTTCAGCCTGGTTATATTCCTTGTTTACACACTTCTGGGTTTTGTTGTGGTTTGATAACACATAACTGCAAAATAAAAAGTCAGATTTGTAAAATATTAACTCACAGTTGCATGTTATTAATCTGCAATTGCGAGATTAAAAAGTTGCAGTTGCTAGCTACATTTGCATAATATTTTCTCATACATGGTGGAAAGGAGCTTCTGTAGATTAGCGAGTTGAAGCTTTTTGAAAGAAAAGTCAAATGTTTAAAGACAAATGGACAGAGAAGTGCGTGTTCTATGGTGTTGGTCAAAAGTGGTAGCATTAAGCGTGATTATTCGTTAAGCATTAAAAGCTAACAGTTAATCCAGAATTAAACAAAATTTTAGTTGGACACTGCTGGTCTGAACACTCTAACTGTTTTGGCCTGGCTAGCTTGTTAGCGCACAAGCCATAAAGCAAAATAAGATCCAATCATAATCCATGCACTGCGGAGATGAAGCGTATAAACACCAGGTGTAAAAGATCAGTTCTCTCACTATCCTGATACTAATATCCACATACTGACCACTTGCTAATGAGGCAGGACCAAGAATTGTGGAACTGAAAAGGGAAGATGGAGGAAATCCACTCGGTTTATTAATGCTGCAAGATGATTGGCTGATTTTTCTATACAGCATTTCCTTTAACCTAGCATGGCCTAGACTAGCCATAAAAATATGAGCCAGATGCATAATGGCTCGGTTTGCTATCCCTCAAGGATCAGGAATTGCTCGAGGTTTTCTTCCAAGGTTAAATTCTTAAAATTTTCAGTGGCTTACTTTTTTCTCCTTTATTTTGTCCTTGTCTGTTTCTTTGGTCCGCAGTCTTAGTAATAAGGGTTAGGTTCCTTCTCTGATATGAAAACCCTTTGCTGTAGGTTTCTATATATAAAACACCTCTAAAGCTTGCTTCATGAAGACAGAAAACCCTTTAGCATTCTGGAGTTGACTTCTCCCCCAAACTGTGGTGAATAATGATTGTTAATGATCATGAAGCTCGTTTGATGTCTTTGAGAATGTTCTTGGAGAGCTGGAAGATAATTTCCTAACACACATCATGTTCCACAAACAGGCAGAAGATTAAAAGAAAGTCCGATTTGACGTGTGATGCGACAGTTTTAACCGTGATCCCGCCTTTGCTGCCAGTGCTGTCATAAAGCGTCTGATCTTCTTCAGCGTGTGGGTTTGGAGATTAGTGACATCCACCTCGAGGAGCTCTGCGAGGGGCCGATCAAAGCGCAGCGCCGAGCCCCACCAAAAAGCAGATAAATACACACTTCCTCCCTCGCTCGGTTCTCACACCCCTCACAGAGAGGAAACGGCTCACCACATCAAGACCGAGCCTGAAGCACTGGGGGAAGCGTGGAGATACAGCTCCACTTCCTGTTCGGTGAACGAGTGGCGTTCCAGTGGCACGTGAATGCTTTGTTATTTTCAGGACTTAAAGTGTGTAATTATACAGAGGGGTGTGTGGGATTTGGAAATTCCCATTCCCACTACTTTTCTGCGATTCCTAACTTGAGAAGAACCATCGTCTTTCTTTTCTTTTTTTTTTAATTATCATATTACTTTACGTAAGTCTTGAGCAATTCAGTTATTGTATTAAAATGGCCGTTCTTTATAAATTTATCCGGATTAACAAATCTTTCCTCCTGCGTAAAGCGACAGTTTATTCATCTGCTCGGTGTGAAATACAGGCCGCTCTACAAACACAGCGCCAAGCTCGTAAAATCTTTTCCAAACATGCCGTGGTGTTATAGACTGCAGCCGGGATTTCTAGGCTTAGCTTGTTTATTGAGATTGGACGCACTTTTGCTCGTCAGAACCGAGTCCTGATTGAGGATCCATTACTCACCCTCGGTGCTAGCTCGTTATCCCGCAGTCCACCTCGCCAGTGTTTTCCTCAGGAGGAAGTACAGACGGTTTATTTCCTCTCGGAGATCACCAGATTAACCTCTCTGACTCGGCTGCTTTCCCATTGTGAGTTTTACAGCCTTCGTTCACTCAAACCTTTCCTTCATGCTGTGCACGAGGCGTGGAATTTCTCACGAAGACACCACGGCTTCGCTCCGTCCAGGATGCACAGTAGCTTCAATGTTAGTTTTATTTTTATAGAGCGTTTAACAATAGACAGGTTTAGATCCCTAACGACCGGAGTCCATAAGTTACGTCAGTATTTACATGAGGAAAGAAAAAAATTTGGAGTCGTGTTACACAGCTGCTTAAGTGTGTTTTCTGAGCTCCACATTCAGATTTATTAAAATCACCTGTGTGTAAAATCACACTTCCGTGGTTACCAAGCAACATCCAGTTTAATTTAACAATATACTATAGTATGAAGCAGCTTATAAAATAGCACTTGATCCAGCACATCCTATTATTTTGCATTGTATTATTTTGCACAACTTAATGAAGCTACGAGATACTAAATCTAATGCTAACTAGCAAGTGAGCATTATAAGCTGTGACATGGCATCACATTAGCTAGCTAATTTTAGCCATCTCAAACACCATAAGTCCATATCTCATTACGTATCAGTGCAGGGGGAGGAGTCTGAGGGGGTTCTGCTACATCTTATGCTATACAGTATCTTAGCTAACTCACTAATGAAGTAAAGTAACATGTACCGATGAAGGATCAACAAAACTTTATAGCTAACAGCTTCATCCACAATTTAAAGACCAAACTGCCTTAGAGTGCAGAAATGCATTCTGGGTAAGCTCCTAACTTTTTTTTTTTTGGATGGAATGTTAATTAGATTTCATGCTAACTAGCTATTAATAAAGTACGGAAATGACATCAGCTCTTAATCCACTTCAGGACAGTAAAATACTGAGTGATGGTGTGGTGTGAAGAAGCAGATGTCAGGAAACTTAAAGTTACAGCTTTACCTCTGACTGTTACAAAGCGCTGACACTGGAGACTCCTTCCATAAATCTTAAATAAAAGTCTCTTACTTCACCATTTCAATGATTAGACACGTTTTAAAACTCAGTTTCTGTTACAGTTCGACCCAGAAATGGCCTTTTCCCTCTTAAAATGGATCGACTGAATGATTATTGAAGAAAAGTTGTGTTTTGACTAAGCGCTGGACGGACGATTTCCTCCTAGCATGATGAAAACTGCGCTAGTATTTCACTCAGCAGCTGAAAAAGAAAAATTTTGGTGCAGCCTCGGCTAATGCTGCTCACTTTTCCAGGTTTGGCAAGAGATGCTCAGAGATTAGCGTCTACACACACGCACACACACATCCGTGCGTCCACCGTGGCACGAAAAGCAGCAGCTGAGAGGCTGAAAGAGGGAAAAAACAGGGGTTGAGTAATGAGTGGAGTAGAGTCGAGGCCACCCAAACAAACTGCTCAGCGTTATATTATATCAGAGCAGCGACGGGGCCGGGCCGGGCCGGGAGCCGGGTCGAGCGGCGCTCCAGCTCACTGTCGGGTTTTATTCATCCTGTCAGGAAACCGAAGCGGGCCTGTAAATTTCTCCACCTGTTTGGAAACGTCTTTCGTGCTCGGACTGATTCTGTACAAAATCAAAAAACGAAGCACGTACCAAACAAGCGGCGTTGAGCTCGGGTCCTGCTCTCGGAGACAGTGAGTCACGGCACAGATGCATCGTGGGTAACACCTAATGTCTTCATGTTTACAGTGTGTGTGTGTGTGTCAGATTCCCCACGATCACACCCTTCAGTAGTAGTAATAATAATAAGAAGAAGAAGAAGAAGAAGAAGAAGAAGAAGTTTCCTGACGTAAACATTTAGTTTTAGATTTAAGTCTCCGCCCCTGAATGCGTCTCTTACAGCACAACACTGGAACTCACACTCCATCACTATCACCACACACTTCCCTCGTTTTCATCCCTGCATCCCCCTTTTTTTCCCTTCTTTATTTTTAAATCAAAATAGTGATTTATAGCAAAATAGTGAATATTTCTTTCTCTTTCCTTCTCGCCTACACATCCATCACACTCTTTTATCCATCCCTGCATCCTTCCCTGCTTTTTTCTGTTATTCTTTCTTTTTATCATCTCTCTCTTAACTTACCTCTTTCTCTATTTTTCTGTTTCTGTTCTTTTTCTTTTTTATTCATCACATCCTTTTTCTTTCACCTCTACATCTAGTATCTTTCTTTCTTTCTTTCTTTCTTTCACCTCTACATTTAGTATCTTTCTTTCTTTCACCTCTACATCTAGTATCTTTCTTTCTTTCTTTCTTTCTTTCTTTCTTTCACCTCTACATCTAGTATCTTTCTTTCTTTCTTTCACCTCTACATCTAGTATCTTTCTTTCTTTCTTTCTTTCACCTCTACATCTGGTATCTTTCTTTCTTTCTTTCACCTCTACATCTGGTATCTTTCTTTCTTACACCCCTTCATCCCCCCCATCACTTCCATCCTCCACTTTATCACTGTTAAACGTTGGAGAGATTTTATAAACACACATTACATGGATCATAATTTAAACTTCTTTCTTTCATTCTTCTTTGATCCCTCCATCATTTTCAGCTCTTTGCAGGATTTCCTCCAGAAAGAGTCGATCTGGTTTATCCGTGAAGCCTCTACATAAACATTGTGATAAAAATTAAATTTGTGTAGTCACCGTCATGTTGCGAAGCGTAACTTTATTATAACAAACTCAACCCTGATGTGAGTGTTAATAAATTAAAATAAAGATGATGATGTGTATAAAGTAAAATCGTAGATTTTGTTGTGATTAAACTAAAAGTTGATGACGTGTTTGTGTGTGTTTGTGTGTGTGTGTGTGTGTGTTTGAAGCGTGTGATGAGGTCCAGCTCATTGTGTTGCCTCACGGTCAGATGTTGGCGGTCAGACACACTCCTCTCTGAAAGACGAGAGTCAGAAAACCACACGAGGGGAAACTCGTCCAGCCGCTGACCACCGCACAACCGCCAGCATCCCATAATAATCACCAAGCTGAAAACTCCAGTCACACGGAGAGGACCCTGAGCTGCTCGCAGACCCGCTGAGGGCTCACCATCGTTCACCAATCCTCCAGCCGGACGCAGCGCCGAGCATCTCTCCGCACGGTTACACCACAACACGTCAGTGTGATTCCTGTTCATCTAACCCTGATTGCAACCAGATCCTCAACCAGTTCCTCAGTGATTGTGTTCAACATGAAGCTAGGTTTATTTATTCGCTACAGTATCTAACATGCTTGTACTGCTGTTACAGAACTGGTGGTTCAGAGACAATGATCAGACGGTCATGGGTTCAAATCGCAGTAAGGTGAGATGGGGAAAAAAAAACAAGTGATGAGGATGATTATTGGTCTAACTCCACCCTTGCTGAACTGGGGACAGCTGTACAAATACTAACCAATACAATTTACCACTCAGAATAGATCACTTCGTGCAAAAGCTTTGCCTCACTTTTGAAATTGTCCAGCGTATTCATCGGTAGGGATGCACCAATACCATTTTTTTTCATACTGAGTATAAACACATTTTAAAAAAATTTTCAAGTCAAGTTTTATTTATGAAGCACGTTTAAAGACAACATTAGTTGATCCAAAGTGCTGTACATAATGTCATAAAGCATCGCATCAAATAGCATCATAAGACAAAGAATAAAAATAAGTTTTAAGAGAAGATTTAAAATTGGCTAATGATGGAATTATTCTTGGCTAATTCCTGGAATTTCTCCAGTCTCTGGATTTTTTTTCCCCCAATTTTGGAAATTAGGAAAATTTAGAAACACCAGTTCCCACCCACCAGTCAGGGAGGGGGAAGGCTATGACACACTTCATCCGAAACACATGAATCTTTTTGAACTGCTGCTCATGCTGCATCACAGGGCAGCGTAACACACTCGAAGGAAAGCGCTGTCTACCCTCTTCCACATACATGATCTGAAGACTGGCTAGTGGCACTGTAATTGATAGAGGAGAGAGACTATGCCCCTCCCATCCAAAGAGCAGGGCCAGTTATGCTCTCTTAGACTCCTGGCCATGGATGGCTATGGCATCGTCAGGATTCGAACTTGTGATCTCCAAATCATTTTATTTGGCTCTGTGTATGTTGGTGAGTTTTAAGTTTAAGATGTTTATAGTGTGTGTAACAGAGAGTGTGAGGACGACTGACCTGAGCACACAGAGCAGTATCAGAGAGTGTGGTCATTAAACATGAGCGTAAGGTGTGACATGAACTGCAGATTAACTCACAAGCTGAGTATAAAGGAAGTGGGAGTGTCTCAGTGCTCGATGAAGTGAACTGCTCTCACTTTCTCTTTCTTTTCTTTTGATTTTTCTTTCTTTCTATTGTTCTTTCCTCCTTATCTTTCTTATCTCTCTGTTTATTTGTCTTTCTCTCTGGCTCTCTCTCTCACTGGCTCTCTTTCTCTGTGTGTGGTTCTGTCTCTCCCACCTCTCTCTCTCTCTCTCTCTCTCTCTCTATAAGTGTGGTTTCTGTGTATGCCTCTCTCTTTCTGTCTATCTGTCTGTCTCACTCTTTCTGCGAGTGTGTGGTTCTCTCTCAATTTTCTATCAGCATTTAATATAACATCTCAGATTTATTATGTTTGTTGTGTGAGCAAGTGTGTAAGTGAGTAGCTGTGTCTGTGTGTGTCTGTGTGTGTGTGTGTGTGTGTGTGTGTGAGAGAGAGAGAGTAGCGAGTGTGCGGGTGATGTGCAGGTGCTGTGCGGGGCGAGTGTAGAGGAGTGCTGTTTGAGATCATTTGGAGATGTGATGAAGCATGAGAACATTGTCTCTGCCTCCCGCATGAACAGTGCAGTTGTAGTTTTCTTGAATGCTGTCAGCAGGGCAAGTAATCTAGTTCAGCATGGAATCGTGATTACAATGGCTTACAATGGTTTCTCCCCTCAGTTCCCCATCAAAAAAGATTATGCTGTCCAACATCCCTCCTTTTATATCTGATGAAATAATCTCCAAAGATCTGTCTAGATACAGGCAGCTGGTCTCCCCTATAAAGAAGCTCCCCCTTGGCTGTAAGTCCCCACTGGTTAGACACCTGGTGTCTTTTAGGAGAATGGTTTTCATGATTCTTAAAGATGGTATAGATGAACTAAACTTAGTGTTTAAATTCAGTATTGATGGTTTTGAAGTGCTTTAAATGCAGTTAAACAGGTCATCCGTGCCTGTTCTGAGAGAAAGAGTGACCTTGGTGTTTCTGAGTAGCTGGGGAAAAATGCAGCTGAGCCTGTTGGGGCCGTTCCCCCTGCGGCCGCAGCTCAGCCGGATGCTGAGAGCCCTGGAGCTGCTGCTACACCAGAACCCAAGAAGAATGAGCCCCAAGCCCAGCCTGCAGCCCAGGAGCCCACTGGAGCTGCACCGACCCTGGAGAAGCACTGCTCATCTGAACAGGCTCTGAAGAGGCCCTGCTCATCTAAACCGGCCCCAGAGAGGCCCTGCTCATCTAAACCGGCCCCAGAGAGGCCCTGCTCAGCTGAACTGGCTCCGAAGAGGCCCTGCATGTCTGAATCAGCCATGGTGAGGACCTGCTTGTCTCAACAGCCTCTGAAGAGGCCCTGCTCATCTAAACTGGCTCCGAAGAGGGCTTACTTGGTTGAACTGGGCCTGGGAAGGCCCTGCTCGGCTGAATCAACCCGGGAGAGGCCCTGCCTGGCTGAAACAGACCAGGAGAGGCCCCGCCTGGTGAACCGGACTAGGAGAGGCCCTGCTTGGCTGAATAAGACACAGTGGATTCTGGCACAGTGCTGGAGTAGTCAGCACTGGCAGAGGCAGGTACAGGAGTGTAGAGTCGTTGCTTGGAAACACCGGTCATTACACCAGTGCAGGGGGTCAGGGGGAGATGTGGAGATGGAGGATGAGCCCACGTTTAAGTAAGAGAAAAAAATGAGGTAAGGGAGAGGGGAACAAACAGGCCAAAATCTGATCTGTTTGTTTATCTACACTGTTTTTTTAATGAATGGGATTCATTTTGCGAGTCTGAACATTAATGGGGCAAGTGGACATGAAAAGCGAGTAAAGCTATATGAACTAGTGAAGCAGAAGCATATTGATGTTATGAGAATGAGATTCTTGTTTTTATCTGCGTGTACACTCCCACCAGTGCAGTGGAGACAATAGTGTTTTTAGATAAGCTGAATAATGTAATTGCTAACTGCAGCACTGCTGACATTTTAATTTTGGGTGGGGATTTTAATTGCACAACCGATAACTTGGATAGGAATCATGCAGAACCTCATGTAGCCTCCCGTAAGCGCTTGTGGGAGATGATGAAGGCCAATGGATTAAGTGATATATGGAGAACTTTAAATAAAAAACAGAGACAGTACACATGGGCCCACTCTATCGACAACACACTCTCCCTGGCAAGATTGGATCGGTTTTATGGTTTTAAACATCAACTGACGTTTTTTACAAAATGTTTTATTGTTCCAGCAGGTGAGTCTGATCAGAGTATGGTACAGCATACTATCAGTAAAAAGAAGATACTAATTTTAGAGAGTCTTTTATTTATTTTTGGAACGCTTTTAAATCAGAGAAGGTGGCTTTTAATACTATACAGCAGTGGTGGGATGTGGCTAAAATACAAATTACAATATTTTCTCAACAATACACTCTTAACATCACAAGAGACATTATGAAAGCCCTGGAGATTGGAATAGTGGAACTCCAGTCTTTGGAGGCCACAGGAGAACGAGGGTATATTGAAGCCCTCAGAAGTAAAAAAGCTGTAATGAATGACCTGTTGGGAATTACATCACAGGGAGCGCTGGTCCCCTCACACATTAAAAGCATGACTGAGATGGATGCTCCTTCTAAGTTTCTAAGTTCTTCTTTGGTCTCAAGCAAAAGAATGGACAGAAAAGATTCATACATCCTGTGCAAACAGAATCAGGGGATCTCTTATCAGAGCCCACTGAAATTCGCAAGCTTGAAGCTGTACAGCACTGAGCGGTCAGGGGCACAGATGGTGGAGGAGAGCTTTCTCAAGAACCTGCTGAAGCTCTCAGAGCAGGCAGCCAAAGAAACCGACAGAGAGCTGACACTAGGAGAGCTCCATGAGGCTCTCCAGGGTATGGAGAATGGACGGGCGCCAGGTATAGATGGTCTTCCTGTAGAGTTCTACAAAACCTTCTTTTTTGCTGCCAAAAAAGGGAGACCTAACATACCTGAAGAACTGGTGCCCGGGCTCACTGCTGTGCACTGTTGCTCTCAAAAACATTAGCCTCAAGACTGACGAAGGTAATGGAGCAGATCATTCACCATGACCAAAGGTCTATATTTAATAATATATATTTAATTCGTGACATTTTGGACATCTCCTGGCTATTGGGCTTTAAGACTGGTCTCATTTTTCTAGATCAGGAAAAGGCTTTTGACCGGGTTGAACACGAATACTTGTGGAAGGTGCTGGAAACCTTCGGGTTCAACCCAGGTTTTATAGCCATGATCAAGACTTTGTACAGTGAAATTGAGAGTGTACTGAAGGTTAATGGTGGTTTATGTGCCTCTTTTAGAGTGTACAGAGGCATTAGACAGGCTGTTCCATGTCATGGAATGCTGTATACTCTAGGAATTGAACCTCTTTTATGTAAACTGAGAGATCAACTTTCTGGTTTTCAACTTTCCACTGCTCCTCTCTGTCTTTCAGCATATGCAGATGACCTGGTCATAATGGTAGGAGCACAGACAGATGTAAATATTTTAATTGATATTTTAAAAGACTTTTAAAATAGAGAGTGGGGTGATGGACAGCCTACACTACCAGGAGGCTTGGTGTGGAAAAAGTGTGGTTTTAAATACTTGAGTGTTTCTCTGGGTCGCATTGAATTTTTAAATAAAAACTGGGAGGGCGTTGTTGAGCACGTAAAGTAGAGATAAATTCACATATTTACAATATATTTTTTGTGAATCCATTTATTTCTGTAAAGCTGCTTTGTGACAATGTCCATTGTTAAAAGCGCTATACAAATAAAATTGAATTGAATTGAATTGAATTAAAGGGCAGACTGAGCAGGTGGAAGCAGCTGGTCCCAAAAATGTCCTACAGGGGGCAAACGCTGGTCATCAACAACTTAGTGGCATCATCCCTGTGGCACAAGATGGCATGTATGGATCTGCCTACAAATATGCTAACAAACATCCAGGCCCTGCTAGTGGACTTCTTCTGGGACGGTCTACACTGGATTCCTCAGCGTGTTCTCCATCTGCCTAAAGAGGAAGGGGGGCAGGAGCTGGTCTGGTTGGTCAGCAGAACTGCAGCCTTTTGCCTCCAGTTCATTCAGAGACTCCTCACTAGTATGGAGAACAGTGGCCTATGGACTATTACGGATGGTGGGAGGACTTTACTTTGCAGAAGATTACACTGGCTGCTGGAAGAGCCCCTGGTGTACGGTGGGCGCTTGGACATTTCTAATGCGGCCGCTCCTACACTGTCCAGGATTCTGGTCTCCTCAGGGATAGTGACACTCTGGCAGCTGGTGAGCATTACAGGGACAGATCTAGACGGGTGTGCGGGTCTCCTCCTGGAGTGCAGGGGTGAGGGAGAAATGAACCTCGAAACAGTGTCGGGTAAACTGCTGTAGGGCTTGTGTGAAAGTTCTAAACAAGAAAAAACTGAGTGGGAGGGTGGACACCCCACGGCGAAGTGAACTTGGTTTTAATGATGATATTAAACCAGAGTGGAGGGAACTGTACAAACCACCATTAACCAAAAAAGTTGCTGACCTCCAGTGGAGGATTTTACATGGTATTGTTTCTGTGAATTCTTTTATCTCTATTTCAAACCCTGAGGTCACACAGGAATGTCCACTTTGTTCACAGAGGGAAACCGTTTTTAATGCATTTATACACTGCACCAGGCTGCAGTCTTTTTGTGTTTTTACGGAGCATTTTAAGGCCATTTTATGTGGATTTTACTTTTCAGATTTTTATTCTTGGTTTTAAATATGTCAGGAGAAACAGGTTTAAGTGTCAGCAGATTAATTAATGGCAATATACCTGAGAAGAAAAAAACTAAATGGCACAAAACACAGACTGTGATACCATAAGAATTCTCTCCAGACTAATCAAATCAAGAATTCTGATTGATTTTAATTTTTTTAAGAGTATGGAGGATTTGGAGATGTTTAGAGCACTGTGGTGTTGTGAGGAGGCTCTGTGCTCTGTAGTGGAGGAAGAACTCTGTTTTACACCAACATTAGACCGACAGGAACATTACAACTACACACTCTAACTGTTCACTGTTATGTTTAGCCTAATTTATTTAAATGTCTTTTTAAAGAATATTTATATATTTATTGAGTCACTTTGATCTTACTGTGTAAAATGTGACTTGTGTAAAATAAAGGATTGTAAAAGTCTCTCTCTCTCTCTGTGAATGTGTGGTTCTCTCTCTCTCTCTCTCTCTCTCTCTCTGTGAATGTGTGGTTCTCTCTCTCTCTGTGTGTGTGTGTGTGGTTCTCACTCTCTCTCTCTCTCTCTCTCTCTCTTTGCTGGAGGCCCTGAGCCGCTGCAGGTCAGTTTGTTTTGGCTGCACTGATCTCTGACATGCCTGGGAAGGGCAAGAAGAGGAAATGGGTGGACACTGAGCGGGCCTGAGAGAGAGAGAGAGAGAGAAGGAGAGAGAAACAGAGAGAGAGAGAAACAGAGAGAAACAGAGAGAGAGAGAGAGAGAGAGAGAGAAAGATGGAGAGAGATGAAATGTTGGAAATCCAAAAATCGATGTGTATAAAAGTCTGTGTAGTGTGACTGTGTAGTAACAAAGCTACTCAGCACTGAACTGAAGAGTGTGTGTGTGTGTGTGTGTGTGTGTGTGAGTGTGTGTGAGTGTGTGTGTGTGAGAGTGTGTGTGTGTGTACACGAGTGTGTTTTCTCTCTGTTCCAAAGCCATCTGGTTTTAATAAGATGCCCCGAGGCCAAATTCAAACCCAGAATCACTGCACGTCCCTGAACACTGTTCTCCTGAAAAACTCCTCTCTGCTTCAGACCACATTCCGCTTTAACTCTGGTGCAGTGCGCACCATTCCGGAATATTCCTTACCATTCCGTCCCATTCCTTACTATTCCTTACCATTCTGTCCCTTAACATCCTGAATCATCTCTACAGGTAGAAACGATGATGGAGAAATATGTTATCGTTACTATAGTTACGGCTACGTCTTTTTCTTCTCCTTCATTCTTCTCCACTTCCTTGCTTTCTCCTTCTTCCTCCATTTGTTTTAACTCCCACTTCCATTCCTTCATCCTTTTCCTCCTTTTTCACCTTGTCTTCTCCTCTTTCTCAACCTCCTACCTCATCTACTCCTCTCTCCCTCCTGCTCTTCCTTTTATTTTCATGTTTTCAATATGCGATTTCTTTTTCCTTTCTTCTTATTGCATGCTAGTTCTCTTCTCCTCCTCCATCACTTCCTTTCTTTTTTCCTCCATTGTTGTTGTGTTGTTTCTTTCTCCTTCTTTTCTTCCTCAGTTTCCTCCTCCCCTTTTCTTTCTCCCCAGCTTAACCCATCCAACTCCTCCTGAATTTACTTTTTACTACTTTTTCGCTTTTTCAGATTCCATTTTTCCTTTTCCTCGTCCTCTTATTCCTCCACTTCTTCTTGCTTTCCTTTTATTTTATAACGTTTTTCATTGCTTAATTTTTTTCCTTCTCCTTTTCTGTGTCATTATCTGTTATCCTCCATCCTTTTTTAAATCCCTTTCTTATTCTTCCTCCTTTTCCCTCCATCTTTTCCACCAGGTTCCAATTATTTCCTCCTCTCCTTCTACCTCAACCCATTTTCCTTCTCCTTCATTACTTCTTCCATGTTTTCTTCTGCTCTCCTTCTCCAATTCCTCTTACTCCTCCCTACTCCTTCTCTTCTTCCCTGTTTTCCCCTCCTACACTTTTTCAGGTTCTCCTCTGTTTCTTCCAACTCGTTTTTTTTCTTTCTCTTTCTCCTCCATCATTTCCAACTTTTCTTCTTCTACATTCTTTTACAACACCTCCACCAGTTCCCACTTCTCTTCTTCCCTTTTTCATCTGATTCTACTCCTCTTCCTTCATCCTTTCGTCCTCCTTGCACTGCTCCTGTTCTCTTCTCATCACTCTCTTTCTCCTGCCTCTCCTCCACCACTTCGTTTTACTCCTGCTCACTGCTCATCTTCTTTCTCTCTTCCTTTATTTCCTTTTCTAACTCTTTCTTTTCTTTCTGCTCCACATTTTCCCCTTTTCTCATGATGAGCAGGAGGAGGAGCAGGAGAACCCTGAAGAGATAGAGGATGAGGATTGTATCTCTGCCTCCTTCTCTTCTGTTGCTTCCTTTTCTTCTTCAGCACTTTGTCTTCTTTTTCACCCACCAACTCATCTTTCTCTTTCTTCCACTATTTCACCCTCTTTTCCTCCTCTACTTATGTCACTCAGTCCACCTCTTCTTCTTCCTCTATTTTCCTGGTCTTCCACTGCCATCATTCTACCTTTAACTCTTTTTTCTTATTCATCACCATTTCCTCCTTTTTCCCTCCTACACTTCTTCTTTTTCCTCCATCTTCTCCTCATGTTTTTTCTTCTTCTACTTTTCTGTCTTTTCATCCTCCTCTTCTTCCTCCGCCTCTTCATTTCCTTCTCCATCTCTTCTGCTTCTATATCCTTTCCAAACAGCTCCATCACTTCCTATTTCTCTTCTTCTCATCTTCATATCATTCTATTCCTCATCCTCCATTCTTTCCTCCTTCCCCATCATCATTCACTCCATTTTTAATGTTTTTTTCACCTTTTCTTGTTTTATTTTGTACCTCTTGTTTTCCTTTCCTCCACTTCTGCCTTGTCCATTGTACTCCTTTCTTTTTCTTTTCCTCCTCTAATTCATCCTCCTTGTTTCTTGTCATCGTCCCCTTACCACTTCCTTTTCCTCCTGCTCACTGCTCATCTTTTTTCTCCTCCTCTTTTACTTCCTACAAGTTCTTTTTCCATCTGTTCTTCATTCTCTTCCTTCCCTCATTGTCTTTCTCCACATTTTCCTCTTGCTCTGTTTCTTTCTTCTCCACACTCTTAAAGTTCCTCGGTTGTTCCTCTCTGAGTACCCTTAACGTTTCTCTCTATCTTTTACACCAGCTCTTTTTTCTTCTCCTCCTCCAATTATTTCTTTTTCTCCTCCACATCCTCGTCTTCTCATCTTCATCTCTTGTGCATCTTTAACTCCTCCATCAAGTCCTTCTCCTCACCCTTGTTCACTTCTTTCTACTTCCTCTTCATTTCTTTTCTTTATTTATTTATTATTATTATTTATTATTTATTTATTTGTTTGTTTGTTTGTTTTTGTTTTAAATTTGAGAGAAAATGTCTGAGCTCAGACATACAGCGTAATTAAAAACGCTGTCATTCTGCATGTTGCTGCATTTAAACCTTCATAAACGCTTTATTATAAACATTATTATCAGATTTTCTGTGTCTTCCTGCTGATGGATTAAAGCTGACAGTTTTATTATCCAGCACACGTGACTGTTCTCTGAACTAAAACAAGCTGGAAATGATTCAGAGACCTGCACAGTGTGGGTTGGCAGAGAGGACCACACACACACACACACACACACACACACACACACACACACACACACACACAGAAGCGAAATCTTTTAATCTGCTTAAGAGATGAAATGGGATTAGTGATAAGAGTGACATGAACTTCATGGGAATTTTTCCCACAATGTTTTTCCACATGAATGAATATTTCTGCTGAGTTACTCGACATCACTGATCCTCAGTAAACACATAATACACAAAAAATATTATAATTAACCACAAAACAGAGACATTCTTCGTATTGTGCATTACATGTCTTTCACGCGTTGGAGTTTTAATAATTATCCCGAACAATTCAGTGCAACACCAATATCAGAGATCGACACATCTGCTGCTGCCTCACACTGATCCTGTACTGACTTAAATTAATTCATTAACATTAATTATAGACTTTTTAATCAGTTAAATGTTTTGTACCTATCTGCTAAAATTAGCTAACTCACATTACCTGGCTAGTAGCTAGCAAGCCACTGTCATTAGAGTACATTAACTCGCTAATATCTCTATAAAATAAAGTATTAAGTGTAACTAGCTGGCTAGCATTACTCTGAAGTGTTAAATGTCAGGAATAAATGGCACCCTGATGTCCCTGGAGTAGCTAAATATAATTATCAACTAGCTACGTTTGCTAAAACTAGCAACCTTGAACATTCTGCTGGATTTTAAATATAAAAATATAAAAATAAGTTGTTGATGTTAGATTGCAGAAGGTAAATATCATATCATTGTGTTTGTTTTATTGATGATATTCACGTAATTTATTAAATGAATGGACGTAAATGAAAGCTCTCTAGCTATACTGAATCTCCTGGGAACTGAAGGAGTCCTGGATTTCAGGAAATCAGCAGCGTTCATGTGAAGTGATACTGTGTGCGAGAAATGTGAGAAAAAGCACTAACGTTTACTGAGAAATGATTTCCCTGTAACAGATTTCTTTATGTAAGTCAGAAACTCAGAAGAAAAGCAAATCATTGAAGGCAGACTTATTATTTTTTCTTCTGCTCATGGCCTTGTCCTTTAACATGATTTTCAGGACTTTTCCAGTTCCATTTGTTTCAGTTTGGATGAATGTGACCTCAGTGGTGTACCGCTGTCACTCTGCATGTGCTTCAGGAACGAACCCGAGTGGACGTGACGGTTATTAATTACCTCGACCTCTCAGTGTAGGCGCTGTGTAAATACACTTCATTCCGTAAAACACCTTCTTCTGCAGTGCCTTGTCCTCGACCCGACCGGCGTCCAGGCTCCCTCCTCCGTACAAGCGGTGGTGCGTCAGTCCTCCGGGGCGCAGCGATGCGTTCAACAAGCAACCGTTTAGAACATGGAGAAGTCGACGTGTCATTACTCACTACAGAACTTACAGAAACCTTTGCTGTTTTCTATGTCATCACTGAAGCAGAAACAATGTACCGTGATGAAGCCACGTCCCTGTTGCATAAGTATTCACCCCCCTTGAACTTTCCTACATTTTGTAATGTTACTGAAATAGATTTAACTGGAATTTTATGTCACAAATCTACAAAAAATAACCCCTAATATTGAACTGGAGGAAAATCTATATAGTTTGTTTAAATTATTTACATAAATAATGTGAGTGTATAAGTATTTATCCACATTGCTGCGAAACCCCTAATTTAGTTCTGGTTCAGTTTCCATCAAAAGTGACATAGTTAGTTGAACATCTGTGTGATTAAAATGTCACATGATCTCAATATAAATACTTCTGTTCCTGGAAAAACCCAGAATCACACAGCATCATAAAGACCAAGGAGCAATTAAAACAAATCCATGACAAAGTTCTAGGGGGAAAAAATCAGATTTTGGGTATTAAAGGACACTTCAAACATCCCACAAATCGACGTTAAATTCGTTATTAAAAAATATAAAGAATGCAACAGAACCGTGACTCTGCCTAGAGGAGACCATCCACGTAAAGTCAGTGAGGGAGTAAAGAGGGGATTAGTCAGAGAAACATCCAAGAGGACAGGGGGAATGCTGAACATGAAGATACTATCACCACTGTGGGAATGGTGTTCTCATTAGTCAGACAAACTGAAGGAGCTAGAGAGATCCATAACTCAGATGGGAGAAGATATTCATAGGACAACAGACTTGACACTTGAGAAAATCAGCCATATGAGTTTTCCAAAAAGTATGTTGGAGCATCAGCAAACGGGAAAAAAGTTTTCTGGCCTGATGAAAGCAAAATATATCTTTTTTTGAAGCATGGTAGTGGTAGCATCATGTTGTGGACAGGCTTTTCATCATCAGGGATTGGGACACTTATCAGAATAGAAGGTGAGATGGATAGAGGTGAATACAGGGATATTCGGGAAGAAAAAAGTTTCACAACGACCCAGAACATACTCCTACACTGGAGTGGTTCAACATCAATAATCTGAATGTGCTGGAACGGTCCAGTCAAAGCCCAAACTTCAACCTGAATCTGTGACTTGAAAATTTCTGTTCACCAACAACCAAAAAACTGCTTTCCATCAGATTTGACAGAATTTGGGCAATTCAGCAAAAATAGAACAGATAAAAATATCAGGATCCAGATGTGCAAAGCTGATAGACACATAACTCAGAAGACTCACAGCTGTAATTGCAGCCAAAAGTGATTCGAACAGAATATTCCTTCAACCAACAAAACGTCTGCTTTTTTTGTTTAATTAATCTTGGTAGCACAAATAAAAAAAAATATTTTACAACTTTAAATGTTAGATATGTTGTGTAAATCCCAGTTAAGTCCATTTCAGTTCCAGATTGTAACATTACAGAACGTGGAAAAGTTCACAGGGAGCGAATACTATACTATACGGTACTATAAAACGCCATAGGCTGTAGAATAAATAAGGTAATCGGTCTTGTTCATGTGAGGTTTAATCAGCTGTAAAAAGTCCCCACTTGAAGGCATAAGATATCTTCTACTGCTCTAGAGGTTCACTGTCTGAACTTCACCCACGGCTTCTTACACAATAACACTACAGCATGGGTAAAGTGTATCCTCTGGAGCTCTATGTTTATGAAATGTATTTGGCTGGAGAAGAAGAATTTAGCTAACATTAGCTGACATGGAACCATTTGCTCATGTTGAGGAGTCGATCCTTCGGGAACCTCACGTCAACCAGTCCAGCTAGAGGAGTGTACTGGGACTAGCGTCATGTGGTTTTTATCCTCATCCAGGCACAAGACATCTTGGGATAATGTTTGGAAAATTTTAATCATTATTCTTATTGTTCTATATTTTTAAATATGTTATTGCTTGTTTGTTTGATCGATTTGTAAAGCACTTTGGGTCAACTTCTGTTAATGTGTTTTAATGGTCATTAAAACTGTCCTTATAAGATCTGATTTTTAAAAATCTTGCATTTACACAGTGTGATTTCAGCTGCGTTTTAAGATTATTCCTCGTCACACTGTACGAGACCCAATACAACCTCAGCAGTGACTGTGTTATAGTGTGTGTCAGATCATACGATGAAGTTCCTCTAACAATAGACCTGTGATTACAGAACATTACTTTCTTATGTTCTGCTTTTGCAGAAAACAGATTCGCATAAACACAGACACTCTTCAAAGCTTTGAGGAGATATTTTCTGTCTGCTCTTCCTGAAAAGCAATGAATGAATGAATTATAAAAAGAGTCATGGTTCCTTATGAGTTTAGAACATGTTGGACGAGGGTTCTGTGAAACCGTACAATAAACCATTGTAAGCGTTTCATCAACTATAAACTGACATAAAAATGCATACTTAATATGATACACTTGTTGGGTTTGGATTTGTGAGGATGCACGTGTTGCATTATTGAGTCCACTGTATTACTGTGTGTGTGTGTGTGTTATATAACATGAGCTATGTGGAGATCAGAAACAGATCCATCCCTCTGCTTCTCTGATCTCCACAGCTGATAGAAATCTCGAGTCAAAAACCGCCTTCTGATTTTCAGCGAGGAAGATCAGATCATTTATTTTGGGCAAAGCCGCCAACCACCTGGCGCAGATATCAATAAATATTCAGCCGCACGAGATGTAGGTTGCATGTGAGTGGGTTGTTTTCCACTTCAAACAGGGTTCGTGGACGCGGAGCGTGGTATAAACCGGGGCATGCACTGCACTGTGCTCAGCGGCTTACTGCCGTAAGCACTGGTGGCAAAACAGCTGTGGCCTGCTCAGTGTCACCAGCACCAGTGCATCATGGGAAAAAATGACATCTGCTCGCTCTCTCTTTATGAATAACATGTGTCCGTGATCACTTTATTCAGATTTGGGTTGATGTGCCATCACTGTTTCATTTCAGTTTGATTTAAAATTCATTTTAATCCATGGAAACAGCCAGGATTCTGTTTCATGTCTAAGAAGACTGATAACATAAATAATAAATATTAACCATGACATGCTTCTGAAAGTCTCTTTGAGCTGAACTTGCTCAATACATCACTTCAAGAGGCATTTATTCCTATTATTCAAGTCTACAAGTACAAAAGTTACATCAATATTTACATGGGGAAAGTTCCTGGTATTCAGAGTCGAGTTATGCAGGTGCTTAAATGTGCTTAAAGTGTCCAAGACGGGGTTTTTCCATCACTCTCATTATTAAGCAGCTTATAAAATAGCACTTCATCCAGCACATCCTAATATTTAGCATTTTATTTTTTTATATCAAGCTCTGACAGTTACTCACGTGCAACATAATGAAACTAAGAGATTCTAAATCAAGGTCATGAAATAATAGTTTTATCACACGTCTAATTCACTAGTTTGATTTATTGAATTAAGAAAATAACTCCAGTGTTTCTGTTAATTCGATGATTCGATCTCTCTGTAAAGACATGTCCACAATTATAAGGATAATCTGACTGAGCGCTCATCTGCTACACTTACAGAGAAACTTTAACTTCATTCATCATTTTATCCATAAAATTTCCATTTCTCCAGATAAGCCATGTCTCTGATTAAGATGCTTCTCGTCTGATGTCCTCCATGGGAAAAACAACCTTTTTTTTGGACTTTAAAGGGATGATGTTATTGATTAATTAATTATTTAATTAATTAACAGAGTCATAATTATGTGTGGCATTGAAAGACATTCCTTTATAGGGCGTTTATACAGTATAGTGTGACATATTGTGGTTACATCAAACTGTCCGACAGTAACACTGCTCTTTACTCGAGCCGATGTCACTTGTCTTGTTCTTTTTTTTCAGTATTCGCTCGTTATAATCATCAACTTATTTTCTCTGTACAGATATATCTCATTTATCACTGCTCAGTGTTTCTCGAACAGGTCCAGATGGTCCACATTTTTGTCTGAAACCAAGCAATCAAGAAAGACACTGAATACGTGTAGATCATTTGGAGAATTGCTGCTGGATTGGTTTTGACCACCCTGCAAGCGAAATCACATCACTGTAATAATTACTGTAATAGTTTTATCGTCATTGCCACCGGGAATGAGACAAAACTTCAAAAAAAAGGCTCACGCATCTCACATGATGCATCGTGACTCCTCAGCCTCGGGGGACGCTTTAGAGGATGAGTTTCCTCTGATAAGATGGAGCTCGGAGAGATAGCACTAACGAGGATGGAGATACGTGAAACACTCGGAATGTGAAGGGTAAATATTTATCATGGTAAATTTGCTGCTGTTTTGGAAATGACAGCGTGTCTTTTTCCCAGGCTGTTACAGTAAATAAGCACGCTAAGAGCGAATGAATATACAGTTGGAGGTAATCACTCCAACAATCAGAAGAAGGTTGCTCAGTGTAGCTTCAAAACCCGATAGGTCTTTGTTTTAAACACCATTTACAATCCAAACACCATTTCTGTTGGGAAGAAGTCTTCTAAAAATGTAACCTATGTTCCACCCGTCCTCCGTGACGCACAGTGTGTATGGTTATGGGAAGGACAGTGCTGTCGCTTAGTCTGGTAACTAACTGTCATTATAAATAAATCCCTGTAAATATAAGGTTTAAAATTAAATGAATTATTTCTCAATAATACATCTTGTTGTTTTTTTTTTAAATTTGAGGAATCGATAGACATATGCAATCCATAAAAAAAGAGAAAGCAAAAGTGTTATCATTTGTCAGTTTATTTCATTCATGTATTAAAACTGTTTAAAAAAAGTTTGACAAAATCTCCTACATCCAGCACACACATTATGCTTTTACAATCTCGACTGAGTGTCCCGTGGCTTCATTAACAACACGATATAAAAAAAATAAATAAATAAAATGTGAAATAATAATCTGTGCTGGATCAAGTGCTATTCTATGTGCTGCCGAATAATGAGTGTTGAATTTATTTTGTTAAATTAAACCAGTGATGAATGCGATAATTAAGAACTAGGACTATAACAGTATTTCCTTCTGCAGTCTGCATTTTCTATCCCTGAATTTTATTGGGTTTAAATGTGAGTGTTTGTTTTTAAAGGTGGTCTAGACGCTAGTGAAAAACCCCAAAGCTTCTACTCAAGAAAAAAATCTGGTGACCTCGGAGGTCTGAACTACACACAGGTGATTTTAATAATCAGAATGTGGAGCTCAGAAAATCCACTTAAGCAGCTGCAGAACTCAACTCTGAATATGAGGAACTTTTTTAAGTAAATAGTGACATGCTACATGGTGTGGCTGTGGGGGCGGAGCCTTTGTGCAGCATGCTATCTCACATACTAATGGATAATTAGTTTGCTGGTTAGCTACTAAATAAGCTATGGCCATACCTAAACACTGCAGTCATGACGCTGTTGACTTTTCCAGCAGGGAAATGTGTCCAGCTGAGGCGTGAAGGTCTGAAAGTAAATAAATAAACAGTAAATAAATAAATAATATATGATTCTGTAGGACACACAGGTTGATGGACAGGAGACACACTGGCCGTCTGTGTGGTGTGTTGAGTCACTCTTGCCTCCCTCCACCCTCAACACACTGCATCTGAGTAAACTCAGTTAATAAATACACAGCCTGTGTGTGTGTGTGTGTGTGTGTGTGTGTGTGTGTGTGTGTGTGTGTGTGTGTGATGGAGAGCAGGGTGTGTTCAGCTTTTCACTTTCTAGGGAAAGAGTGAGGTGTGTGTTCCTTCATTGCAGATGAGTCACCATCATCATCTCATCTGTCTCAAACTATACACTATATAGGCCACATAAAAACCATCAGCCAATCAGAACACACCATAGTGCTCTCAGCCAATCAGAACACACTGTACTGCCCTCAGCCAATCAGAACACACTGTACTGCCCTCAGCCTATCAGAACATACCATACTGCTCTCAGCCTATCAGAACACACTGTACTCCCCTCAGCCAATCAGAACACACTGTACTCCCCTCAGCCAATCAGAACACACTGTACTGCCCTCAGCCAATCAGAACACACTGTGCTGCTCTCAGCCTATCAGAGCACACCATACTGCTCTCAGCCTATCAGAGCACACCATACTGCTCTCAGCCTATCAGAGCACACCATACTGCTCTCAGCCAATCAGAACACACTTTACTGCCCTCAGTTAATATGAAATTACTGTACTGCACACATCCTTCACAGATAATTACAGGTACAGAGGCCACACCTCTGGTGCTAAATAACACAGAGACCATGTAACGTTTACTTTTTACTTTCACTCCTTTCTTTTTTTCTTTCTATTTGACAGAGAAGCAAATGAGAGGTGAGAAGCAAGTGAGACATGAGAGAGAAGTGAGTGAAAAGTGAGTGAGAAGTGATTAACAAGGGAGTAAGGGTGAGTGAGAAGCAAGAGAGAGGCGAGTGAAAAGTGAGAAAGAAGTGAGTGAGAAAAGAGTGAGAAGCGAGTGAGAGGTGAGTGAGAAGGAAGTGAGAGGTGAGTGAGAATTGAGAGAAGTGAATGAGAAACAGGTAAGAAGACAGACAGAAGCGAGTATGAAGTGAGAGAGAAGCAAGAGAGAATTGAATGAGAAATTAGAGAGGAGAGAAAGAAGCAAGTGAGAGGAAAGAGATGTGAGAGAAAGAGATGTGAGAGAAGTAATTGAGAAGCAAGAGAGAAGTGAGTGGTGAGTGAGACGCTTGTGTGAAGTGAGAGAGAAGAGAAAGAGATGCAAGAGAAGTGAATGAGAAGTGAGAGAAAAAAGAGAAGGAAGTGAGTGAGAAGTGAGAGAAGTGAGACATGCAAAAGAGAAGTGAATGAGGGCAAGAGAAGTGAGAGAGGTGAGTGAGCAGTGAGAGATGAGTTAGAAGTGAGAGAGAAATGAGAGAGAAGAGAGAGAAGTGAGTGAGAGGTGAAAAAGGGAGAAGAGAGTGAGATAAATGAGAGAGAAGTGAGTAAGAGGTGAGAGATAAATGAGAGCAGTATGTGAGAAGTGAGTGAGAGGTGAATGAAAAGTGAGTGAGAAGCAAGAGAGATGTGAGTGACAGAGAAATGAGAGAGAAGTGAGTGAGAGGTGAGAGAGAGAGAAAAGTGAGTGAGGGATGAGAGATAAATGAGAGAGCAGTATGTGAGAAGTGAGTGAGAGGTGAGAGAAATGAGAGAGGTGAATGAAAAGCGAGTGAGAAGCAAGAGAGAGGTGAGTGAGAGAGAGAAGTGAGGCTATGGAGAAGTGGTGCTGTAGAAAGTGTGTGTGGTCCTGCAGAACGTCTTTTTCCATCTTTCCATCTTTCCATCCTCTCTCTCTCTCTCTCTCGCTCAGCGAGTGACAGATTGACCTGTGAGAGGCTCGTGCATTAACAACATGCTCTTCAAAGCATTACGCTGGAATTATCTGGAATAATCAGCACAGCGAATGGAGTCGACTCCCTAAAAGCAGAGCTGAAACATCAAAGCAGGCAATTTTCAGAAGAAAAGGTCATTTCGGATCTATGTTTTATGTCCCTGTGCTACACATCACGTCCCGCTAACATCTGTTTCTGATAACGGAGCTCAGACTTTAAGCTGTAAATCCCAATCTCCTTTCATCTTTCAGCACAATGATGTATAATTTGCCTAAATGTTGCTTTGGATCGGAATTAAAATCCTAACTTGACATTCTGACCCAGGCAAAGGCGATGGATGTGTGCCAAGCGCTAGCGCTAATGAGGAGAGGTTGTTACTTCTACATGGAAGAGTCAGAGTGTCATGAGTTATACACGCAGGTAGGTCTCAGGATGGCAGGAGGTGGAGCTAATCTTCTTCTCTAGTGCATGTTGCTTGATTAAACTAAAGGAAGACTCCATATTGGCGAGCTGAATTAAAGACAGAGAGAAAGAGAGAGAGAGAGAGACAGAGAGAGAGTCTGAAGTGTTTTGCTGAAAAGAGAAATTTATCTATCAGTTGGAGAGACAGAGAGAGTGAGACAGTTATAGAGGGTGAGACAGAGAGAGTATGACAGGTATAGAGAATGAGACATAGAGAGAAAGATAGAGAGAGTAAGACAAGTATAGAGAGTGAGATAGAGAGAGAGACAGAGAGAATAAAACATCTACAGAGAGAGAGAGACAGAGAGAGTAAGACAGGTATAGAGAATGAGACAGAGAGAGAGAGACAGAGAGAGTAAGACAGGTATAGAGAGTGAGACAGAGAGAGAGACTGAGAGAGTAAGACAGGTATAGAGAGTGAGACAGAGAGACTAAGACCAGTACAGAGAGAGAGACAGAGAGAGTAAGACAGTTATAGAAAATGAGACAGAGAGACTAAGACATTTACAGAGAGTGAGACAGAGAGACTAAGACCAGTACAGAGAGAGAGACAGAGAGAGAGACTGAGAGAGTAAGACAGGTATAGAGAGTGAGACAGAGAGAGAGACTGAGAGAGTAAGACAGGTATAGAGAATGAGACAGAGAGACTAAGACCAGTACAGAGAGAGAGACAGAGAGAGAAACACAGTTATAGAGAATGAGACAGAGAGACTAAGACAGGTATAGAGAGTGAGACAGAGAGAGAGACAGAAAGAGTGAGACAGTTATAGAGAATGAGACAGAGAGACTAAGACAGGTATAGAGAGTGAGACAGAGAGACTAAGACAGCTACAGAGAGAGAGACAGAGAGTAAGACAGCTACAGAGAGAGAGACAGAGAGAGTAAGACAGTTATAGAGAGGGAGACAGAGAGAGAGAGACAGAAAGAGTGAGACTATTATAGAGAATGCGACAGAGAGAGATGGAGAGAGAGAGAGAGAGAGAGAGAGAGACTATTATAGAGAGTGAGACTATTATAGAGAGTGAGACAGTTATAGAGAGAGAGTCTGAAGTGTTTTGCTGGAAAGAGAAAGCTATCTATCAGTTAGAGAGACAGAGAGACAGAGAGAGAGAGTAAGACAGTTATAGAGAGTAAGACAGTTATAAAGAAAGGAAGTTATCCGTCAGGTCTCTCAGACAGTTGAGTGTTTCTGCACATCTTCATGTCAGTCGTCTTCTCTCTCTCTCTCTCTCTCTCTCTCTCTCTCTCTGTTTGATATTCTGTCAGCTGCTGAACTCGCAGCTTATCGCACCACTAGAAACATTACACAAACACTGAGAAGACGTTTCCCAGCACTAGCGCTGCATCGGTCAGCGTTGGTTACTGAAACGTTACCACCGAGATGCAGTGATGCTTCAGATCAGTGGTTATGCAGGTGAAAAAGAGACAAAACTAATGTGTAGAAATTCTTTACTGTCACACCACAGTTTACATGCAGATATATATATATATTATATACAGCGGATAGAAAAAGTCCACACACCCCTGTTAAAATGGCAGGTTGAATGAAACCAAGAAAACTTGTCTGATTGTGTTTCACTTAATTTTTATTAAATATGAACTAGTGATGAGTTAAGGCATGAACTAATCACCAACTAATGAAGAGCTAAACTTATGAATTCATGCGTGGATAAAGACCGCTAAGTACATGCTTGTTAAACTAAATCAGACATGCTCTATAAGAAAGCATATGAATTAAATAAGTATAATTTCTAATTGTTTATATACATTTTCCATAAGCAGCTGCGTACACAAACATCACTGGATGGCACTGGATTACTTTCATAATTGATCCTGTTTATCGGCGGTAGAAAGACGCACTAATAATAAACACCAATAATTTCATCTCAACCTGTTTTGTGTCATTCTCCATCCATTTCTCTTCAAATCCCACTGTAGCACTCGCGCGTGCTCTGGGTGGCTCGGGCCTAGGCACTGCGCTTTTACCCAAAAAAAGGGTGTTAATACAGTAACATTCATTCATTTAGCAGACGCTATTATCTATTAACATTTAAAACCAGTGTTCTATCAGATTATTTTCAGGGTTCTAGTCTGAGAATGATGGAGAATGATGCAAAATAGTTTGAGATGAAATTACTGGTGTTTATTATTAGTGACCATTTATGTTCAAACGAGGCTGCGATGGCGCTTAGGTTCTGCTGGTGCAGTCGATGGAGAAACGTCATTGCTGGTCCCTCACACCCTCTGTGTGTATTATCAGCATTATGTGTGTGTGTGTGTGTGTCAATGTCCTTGTCATCTTGTAATGTTTACACAGGAACTGTGAGAGCTCGATAACCGAGTGTGTTTGGTCAATAAATCACACCACTCATTCCGATTATGCTATCTACACTCACTGCTAATTAGCCCGCTAGCTAGCAGGACACTGAAACTTATGTTCCTCCTCTCCTTTTCCCAAACCAGATGTTACTGTAAGCTGTTCCTCATTAGCATAAATCCTTCTGTTAAACAATAGCGTTTGCGCCGCAACCTCAGGCTAGTTTCTGCAAGCGTGATACGCTGTTTTTTTCTTTGTCCACCTTTTTTCGGAGGAGAGCGAGAACAGATGTGCACCTGCAAGTAATCGACAGAGGACATGGCTCTCACTCCTCCATCGCTCCTCTTTGATCAAGGGAAGATTATTGGCCGCTAGCAAGGCCTGAAGTGAGGGAGAACATGCTAATCAAATCAGACAGTTGCAGAGTGCTATTTTTAGTTCTGTTTTTCTCATAGACCAGTGTTGATTTCATTCATTTTTTTAAAGCAATCCACTTTATCCAATGTCTGGATGCAGAAGAGAAAAACATGATACTTAAATACAACAATAGGCCTTACTCTACATTCACACTAGCAGGCGACAAGTTGTGCATGTTGCTTGTGGGCGTGGCCTGATGCTCTGATGAGAAATGGTAGTAGCTATATATAGCTTCTGAAGATAACTAGTTAAACACAAATGATATAACGCACTAATCAGTGTGAAAATCGGTTGTTTGATTTGCATGTAATGCACTCGGCTTTGATCTCAGACTAGATTAGCCATGCGAGGTAACTGTACTAGCTACATACACTCTCCAGAGGCACCAACGATCTCTGATACTTCCTTCCAAGCTTTATTTTTCTTCGTAACATCTCCTAAAGACAGGAGAAGGTGATACCACAGTTCTAAGATTTTCTTCCATTTTTGTGCATAAAACAGTAAATGGGAACTAGTGGCACGTAGGAACTAAAGTTGTGAGCAGGGAACTGAGGAAACTTTGGACCACATGAGCCACAGGACTGCTCAGAGGAATCATTTGAAAAAAATAAATCATTTGGTTTAATTTATATAGAATTGAAAACCTCAATTCAAGTGTTGCACACGTATGTAGCAAATGAAGGGTCACTTGTCACTTTGCCACTCACTAGTATGAAGGCAGGGTTCGAGAGTTAAAAATGGTAAATTTTTTACTTTTTGCATGTTTAATTACACATTACAAACCTTTCACTTTGACGCAGACGATAGAACTCGTCCAGAGTTCTTAGAAGAACTTCAAATTTATCTCTAGTTAGTGTTCCTACTGGAACCCTGGCCATTTTAAGGCTCAGTCCTAAATGGTGAGATTCACCACTAGTTAGTGTTCTAGCTAAAACAGCAGCCATTTTAAGGCTCCAATCCAAACATAAGAACACATAGAATCCGGTGTGTAACACTCGGAATAAGAATGTGTGTGTGTGTGTCTGTGTGTGATGGGGAGTTGTAGTGATTAATGACCGAACTGAGCCGACAGGTGACAGCAGATATTAACATCTCCAAAATAGTCACGCAAACATGTCTCACAGTGCCATAAATCTCACCACCTCTCCTCAACACACACACTTTTATTCTTCACCTAGAACATTGAGTGTCTATTATTTATAAAGCAAAGCAAAGCGAACACACACACTGGGCTTTAAATCAAAACAGGAATATCACTGTATTTGTAGAAAGAAACTCATAAACATTGAGTTTTCACAGTCAAATGAAATTGGCTCATAGCTGGAAATTCAGGAGGGATCCACAAAATGGAGAACCGATCAGTCACACCCTAGCCCACTTTTCACAGGGGACTTGAACGTGGTTCGAGATTTAGGTTTCTGAACCTAACTTCCTGAGCTACCTGGATTTAGGTTCCTGGGAAAAATCTCATAGGCTTAGGTCCCTCTGTAATTCTGTGTCCTAAATATCTGGGCTAAATTTTCCTAGGCCAAAGTGTCTGGGCTTAACTTCTTCAAAAGTTAAAGTCCCTTCCTGGGCTTAATATTATCATCTTAAAGTTCCTGGAATAAAGTTCCTAGTCTTAGTTTCCTGGTCTTAAATTTATGGGCTAAAGTTCCTGGGCCAGAGTTCCTTGGCTTAGGTTCCTAAGCTGAGGTTTTTGGGCTCAAGTTTCCAGACTTCCCAAGCTTAAGTTTCTAATCTTGAAGTCCCTGAGATAAGATTCCTGGAAAAAAAGCTCCTAGATTCCTGGTTTAAGGTTTTCAGATCAAGTTCCTGGGTAACAACCTCTGGGGTAAACATCTTGGGATAAAGTCCCTGGGCTTGAGTTCCTGATTTTAATGTTCCTGGGATAAAACATATAGGATTAGCTTCCTGGTCCTGAACTCTTTGGCTTACATTTCTGGAGTAAAATTCTTTGGCTAATGTGGAAGTTCCTGAGCTTAGCTTAAGTTCCAAGGCTTAGTTTTATGAGATTAAGGTTCTTATCTTAAATTTCCTGTGATAAATTACAAGGGATAAAACTTCTAACTTTTGTTTCCTTATCTTAAATCCTTGGTTAATGTTCCTGGATTTAGGTTCAGAGGATAAACTTTTTGGGCTTAAGTTCCTGGAGTTAAGTTCCCATGCTTAAGTTTCTAATCTTAATGTTTCTGAGATAAGGTCCCTGGGGTAAAGTTCCTAGATTCCTGGTTTGAAATTGCTGGGCAAAACAACCTAGCTTAAAGTTTTGAGATTAATCTTCTGGGTGAATATATCTGGGCCCAAGTTCCTTGGTAACAGACTCTTGGGCTAAAATTCCTGAGATTCATTTCCTGATTCGAATGTCCCTGGAATAAAGCACATAGTCTTAGGTTACTGGTCCTAAATCCCTGAGTTTAAACTTCTGGGTTAAGTTCTTGGACTAAAGTTGTTGGACCAAAATACCTGTGTTCCTGCACTTAACTCCCTGAGCTTAAGTTCCAAGGCTTAGTTTTGTGAGTGTTTCACAATAAAAATTACTGGGCTTATGTTCACAGGCTAAAGATTTTGGGCTTAAGTTTCTGAGATAAGTTCCAGAGCTTAAGTTACTGGGGTAAAGTGCTAAAGCTTAGGCTCCTGAGCTTATGTTCCTCAGGTAAAGTTCTTGAACTTAGGTTCCTGAGCTTAAGTTACTAATCTTAAAGTTCCTGAGATAAGGTTCCTTGGATGTAGCTTGATTCCTGTGTTGAAATTTCTGTGCTTAAAAACCTAGCTTGGTTTTGAGCTCAGCTCACGTTCCTGGGTAACAAAAAAAATAAATTTCTGCACAGTTCCAATAAAACTCTAGACAACCATTTTTGTAACAAGATTCCTGGGATAAAGCTCGTAGATTCCTGGTTTGAAATGTCTGGGTTTAAACCACCTGGCTTAAGGTTTTGAGCTCAAATTCCAGGGAACAACCTCTGGGGTAAAGATCTTGGGGTTAAGTTCCTGATTTTTAAAGTTCCTGGGATAAAGCACATAGGTTTAGGTTCCTGGTTGTAAATTCCTTGGCTTACATTTCTGGGCTAAAATTCTTGACAAACAAGTGATCGAATGCCGAGCCTTAAGTGCCTTTGTTGTTGCTTGAGGCAATGCATCAGTGGGGTTGGTGAGTCATGTAGGTGAAGTCAGTGTGCTGTAAACTCTGCTTCAACTTTCATTACTGTGTTAATACACATTTTATTACCATTTCTGCTGGAATACCATGATGCTGATCCCCATTCCTGTCATCATGGTGAACGTACTGTTGTTTTCATCCCCCATAATGGCTATCCCCATTCTCCTATCGCCTGTGTAGGTGATCCTCTGTGGTGTTCACTATAAAGCGGTGTCTTTAATAATGGAATATTAAGGAGGCAGTAAATTATGCGTTTTCTTTCCCCTGCAGCTGGAGCAGGCCTCTCCATCAGCACAGTGACGAGAGGAAGGAAAACATTTCCGCTCCTTCATCAATTTCTCTCACTTTAAGAAAATATATATAGAGAGATTTATGACACGCAGGACCTTGTTGAGGAAACAGATTATTAAAAGAACGCTGATAGGAAAAGCTAGTGCTTCTGCCAGAAAGTTTAATAATGTGACATTTCCCATTATGATTAATGGCAGTACATTTAATTAATTGTGTTTTTTTATTATTACTCTATTTGATGTCAAACATCATGACATGGTCCTCCGAGTCCCAAATCTTTATCAATCAGCTGATTAATAACAGCAGAAATGAAGATCAGATGTTGTTTTAATGCTGACGCCAAGATGAGACGACCATTTACTTTATTAGCGTGAAATCTACAAAGCCCTCTGTCACACACTAGCGTCTGGGATGCAGCCCTGATTTCACTATGCTCTGTTGGTTCTTCATGACATTGTTAAACATTATCTAGGTGATTCTCCCTGCCTTATAAGGGGAGAAATAAAATACCCTCCTAAAAACGTCAGTGTTTCTTGTTTTTTGGAATCAGGCAAGAACTATGCAAAAAGTTCCAGGGAAAGTTGGCTGTATGGCAATGGCATTTAGCGCAAATTCTCTGTCATGCGTCACTTTCTGACTTTGGAAGGTCTCAGCATGTGTGTGCACTGCACAAGAAGGTATCCAGGTGATCCCGGAGTTTATTCTTGATTCATAGAACCACAGTTTCATACAGTATGTAACTAGTGCCGATGAGTTACTTTCACTGTGTACTATCATGCTAGTTTGTAGGTTAGACCGTTTATTCTAATGAAAATATGTCTGTTAGTTTGTTCACAAGAGCTCCAGAATTTAAAGATTTAAAGATAACAAACTATGGAGTGTACAAGAGACATGACTTAGACAGAATAACTCAATACAGACTGGTGGGATTTACAGAATTTTGTTTTGTTTCAGAAGGTAAAAAAAAAATGTGAGGAGTCACGTGCATTCCCTTTTTTGAATGGCTTGATTTGCCAGCATACTTTACAGTTGTGTAAGCTAAACCTAGCAACCTGCTTCTCTAACCTAATCCTATACTGTTTGGATAACGTTGCTAGCAACACGATTAAATTGGCTCGTTACCACAAAGATGTCTAACTCAGCGCAGCAGGGGAGGTTTAATGTTCAACATTTTAACATTCAGCATCACGAAACCACTAGCACATCTGAAGGTTAAACACTGGGTCAGAGATATCGCGTTCCTCTACAAACACCACGGATTTGTAGGCATTAAGCCTCGGAACGGTGACTTTGCTGTCTTTGGCGAGGTGTAAGAACTCCCTGCAGAAATGAAACACAGCAGACTGCTGCTGCTACGTGTCGAGGAAGGTCGCTAGTTTCGGTCCAATTCTTCCCACCACCATGCTAGTCAACCAGCATGGTAGTTTTTTTCAATCAGGGAAGAGAGGGCACCTGTGATAGCAAAACACATCTGTAATTTTTATTATGATATATAAGACGCATTATATTTTATAATATAAAGAGGAAGAAGCATAATACCCATACTCATGGACACCAATATGATACTATATCTAGAAAAAAAAAGTGTTGGAGATATTCCAGTTTTAATTTTATAGTTTTTAATTTCTTCAGTTCTTCATATCAATTTTTTGATGACTCATCCTGTACTCATCTTGTGTTCATTCATATACTGTATGTCCCGCCCCTGGGGGCGTGTCTTGCTATACAGTAGCAGCTCATTATGCATCTTCCTGCACACTATTCCTTTTTCCAGCCATGGCATGGAGGAGAATAAATAATTGGAGTGTTTTTCATTCTGAAGAGGGTGGAGTTTGTGTGAGTTGGTGGTTATGTGACTTTTCTGAGGAGTCGTCTATGACATCCTCCTGGTTAAAGGTGAAGGCAGCGGTGAGAAATCCTCCACAGGTGTAAAAAGGCTCCCATTAAGCTCCTCATTGTTCTCCATATTTAGCTTATTCACTAAGCTATGGTCAGGGTTAATTAGATTGGTCGAGGTTGTGGCATGGCATATCTCGAATGCTATTGGCTGTTGTTTAAATCAGTCAAGCACTTAAACACAGTCCGACTTCCTGTTTCAAAAGGAAATACGTCAACATACAGAATCAAATCACGGTTCTAAAGCTGTTTCATGGGGACTTTCAAAATTCAAATACAAGTCAGTACCAAAGAACCTTAATTATGTAACCAAGGATATTATATACCTACATAAGAAATGTACATGTATATCTATTATGAGAAATAATCCAATATTTTGGGTACTCATGATTTACCAATAGTTCTGTGATGCAATGTGGACATATATGTGGACAATGTTATGTATATGGTGTACAGAACAAGTACAAGTTAGTTACAAACCTTTCTCATATATTGATATTCCAGATGGTTTTCTTTCACTTCCACCATCACTCAGCACATACACTATTGCCTGCTTTGTGCTAGCTGGTTTCTATAGCTAGCTCTGGCTCCTTGTTCACTTCGGTGTAATCAAGTGTACTAGCAGAACACACCTGCGATTTGAATATCACCTCTGCCATTTCCTGAGCAACAGCTGACGACGGCGTGATGAACCGTCCTGCTCTTCTCCTGTCCTTGGCCTGGACAGTTTTACAGTTTGGTTTATGCTTAAGTTTATCAACAGGGCCTTGGAAAGGTATTTTAATGACAACGATTTGACTTAATGCTCCTGCTTTTTCAATCGAAAGCACTTAGTGATTTAAAGGCAGAGAAGAAGTCGACTCGGCACTGTCACTTGGTTATGAATTTCCAGTCAGGAAAAAAAAAACTCCAGAAAGGGGAGCAGGAAGGAGAAAGGCGTCTTATTGCATGTGGACCGTGCATCTGCGTGCCTCGGTGTTTACCGCTCGTGCTCCGTTTCGTGACTGTCTCTCCGAGCCTGTGCCAAGTCTCAAGCCACATTTTTAAATCCGCCCGCTCCTCTGGTCACGAGATTGCTTTATTTTCTCCCCACCAGTGCTGGAATTTACATCAGTTGTACACTCGGTGATACGTTTGTGACATAAATATCCATCAACCAGGAAAACATGTGTGTCTCTAAGAGGCTGTGTGATTACTCCAAATGTTCTGGGCTAAATAAGCTGGAAAGGGACCTTGCATTAGTGAGCTGATTGAAAAAATATACTTTTTTTTTTAACATAAAAAAGAATGATTTAAAGAGAATGATTTAAAGAGAGGCCTTCATGTCTTAATGAAACTGCAAGCAATTTACAAATGAAAATCCACATGGATTTGTTTTTCGTATCACATGACAGGCCTGCTTGGGGGGGGGGGGGGGACCGTCTGTTGCACTGTCTGTACAAAAAAAACATAAAAGAAATGCAGAATGGACTGTTTGACCTCTTACATGTTTTACTAATCATGCTGATTAAACTGATTTGCAAATTAGAAGCAGGTCTGAGTTGTTTTTGGCGTGGTGGTGGTGGTGGTGGTGGTGGACTGTTGCTTGATGTATTTGGCAGATGTAGTGTGGTGGAGTCCAACGCCACCAATTTACCCTCCATCTCTTTTTATTACCCCGAAAATTACAGCTCGAAATGGCTGTCCGAAACCTGAAGGGACACAGAGAGGTTTGGTCATTTCTGAAATATTTGGTGGGTTTGAGTTAAAAAATGATATATTAAAATCTTATAGCTGAGTTATTCATCACATTTAACAGACTTTGGCTTGCATTTAGCCTTTTTTCCCTCTATTTAACCTTTCTAACTCTATTACCTTAACTGTTTTCTTGAAACCGTAGACCATGTAAGAAAATGGATGCAAGTGAATCATGTGAGTTTATTGAGACTTTTGAGATGTTTTTCAAAGCCATTTATAAATACTAGTTCTTTGTGTTACACCCATGAAATGTCATGAAATAGCACCAACTTCCACCATGCCTCATCATGCCATCAAGGTGTAACATAAATTAGATATAATGGAGTTGAACTGTTTGTGATTTAGAGCTAGTATAAATTATAGAGACTAAACACAAAGGCGTGCATGGACCTGGCCAGGTAAGAGAAAACAGAGCGGTGGCTCTGAGCATAAACGTGTGAGGAGTGATGTCAGGACGTGAGTGTGTGTACTCAGTATGTGTTTTATTAGAGCGAATAAAGTACCCATAATCATAGACCCTAGCGAAGGTCATAGAACAGGCAGGCAGCAGAAAACAAGGAATATCAATAATCAGAAAACAAAGAGAACAGGCAAGGATCAAAACCAGGAAATATAGAAACTTAGAAAATAAGGCTTGGCCTTAACAACTCTAAATACACAATTCAATAATGCATGATAAGACTTCACCATGAAACACAGAAACAGCAGGGTATAAATAGACAACTAGATAAGAGCTAACAGCAAACAAGTAAACACACAGGGTAAGGGACCAATGGTGGGGCGGGGTGGATAATAATCTTGTTCTATTGCCGGATAATTTTTCTAATTTTAAGCAATTATTTATAGTAAAAAAGCAAAATAATTTGCCAACAGAATAAGAAAATTTAAAGCTTGAAATGTGTAAAAGTACCTAAAAACAGGCTGAATAATCTTGTAATACATTCTTGTCCTAATACGTTATCGTTTCTATAGTAACAGTTTGTTCTTGTACACCGTACGCTCCAAGTAACATAAGATAGTTTGACAAAGGAGAATGTATAATTGTTGATTTAGGATTTTAGGATATGTTTATGTAATATTTATAGAAGGAGTCTCCAGTGTCAGTGCTTTGTAATAGTCAGATGCTTTCCACCACAGGAGAGGAGTTTGCACTTTGTGATTTCTCTATAACATGACAAGCTTTGTTTTTTGTGTCTTATTAACTTCAAGAGAGAGAATAAAAAAGAGAGGCTGGTGAGGGAATGACTGCTTATAGCTGCTATAACATAAGTGAGAACAGGAACTAACTTGTTTCATGGATGTTCTGTAAGATTAAATGTGACTATAAACAGTTAAATGTTATGATACTTCATAAATTAATTAAAAATTGTAATTGTCAGTGAACATCTGTGGTATAAGAGGAATAAAACACTTTGGGCCATGCTGTTATAAGAAAATAATCAACTTCGGGGTGGTAAAAGTAACTCCGCTTCATGTCGGTGACCCCGGCGTGGATTATTTTCCTATAACTGCACAGACTGACGTGTTTTATTCCTGACTAAAATCTGCATTTCTGTCTCATATATATATATAAATGAAGATGAATGAAGATGAGTAAAAAAAAAAAAAAATCTATTCATGTTTTTTTATGTGCAAAAACAAGTATATTAAAACCACACTTTGGTTTGGTCACAGGTAACGAAGCAGTACAGTTGACTTTCAGGAAAAGGCGCTTCAGGCTTCAGTGAGTGACTTTGGTTCCATTTTCATAAATTTTCCCACAGTCTGTCCCATCCGCACTGGGACAACAAGCTGATGCTATCTGTCCTTCACTGTTTACAGAAAAAAACCTAACTCTTCTGTAGTGCTCACTGCTTTGCCAATGTTGTGCCACATTTCCCAGGTTATCTCTTTAAGTTTTACAGGAACATTAATATTTAAAATCCATAATCCACCTCTTTCTCATCTCATTGATGAAAATGGAGCCACAAAAATCCTTCCCATGCTTCTGAATCCTCCTGAGGGCAGGTGTGTGTGTGTGTGTGTGTGAGAGAGAGAGAGAGAGAGAGAGAATAAAATACACAACAGAGGGAAAACGACTGTCATTAACCACATTTTTGGTTATTTTACTGCAGCTCAAAATGACGCTGTTTTAGGTGAAGTAGTGCCGAGTCTTAACAGACGGAGGATTATCTCTTCAAGAGGAAATAAGACGAGCTGATCCACCCAGTAATTGAGAATAATCACTCGTGATGTTCCACCCAGTGACTTTCACATTACCACATGTAGACACAATTTTTACAATTTTTATCAATTTGAAAAATAATTCATTTTCTCTATGGAGAATGGCACACACAGAAACTCTAGTGATAAATTATGTAACAACTTGTCATGCCTTGAGCGAAATTGAAAGTCAAACCATCTAATCGATCCATCTCACCCCGCCGGTTTCTCTTGATTTCCCCAATCTCAGTACTTTTACCCCATCGATCTAAATTATACTGCCATTTCCTAGCATTGTTACCTGTCAATATATATTACCCCATCAACCTATATCATACTGTCCCCAACCCCTACTACCCCATCAACCTATATCAAACTGCCCCCAACTCCTACTACCCCATCAATTCATATCAGACTGCCCCCTTACCCCTACTACCCCATCAATCTATATCAGACTTCCCCCGTCTCCTACTACCTCATCAATCTATATCAGACTGCCCCCTTACCCCTACTACCCCATCAATCTATATCAGACTTCCCCGTCTCCTACTACCGCATCAATCTATATCAGACTGACCCTGTCTCCTACTACCTCATCAATCTATATCAGACTGCCCCCTTACCCCTACTACCCCATGAATCAATATCAGAGTGCCCCTTACCCCATTACTTCATCAGTCTGTATCAGACTGCTCCCTAAACCCTACTACCCCATCAGTCTATATCAGACTGCTCCCTAAACCCTACTACCCCATCAGTCTGTATCAGACTGCTCCCTAAACCCTACTACCCCATCAGTCTATATCAGACTGCTCCCTAAACCCTACTACCCCATCAGTCTGTATCAGACTGCTCCCTAAACCCTACTACCCCATCAGTCTATATCAGACTGCTCCCTAAAACCTACTACCCCATCAAGCTATATCAGACTGACCCCTCTGACCTGCATTACCTTTTACCAGCTGCCCTTCCAAGCCATCTTAACCAATTGATGGGTTGCATGACATGCGATACAGGATGCCATTTGATAGTACATAGAGACGGGTGGCAAATTAAACATAAAGTGTGCTAATTAGGTGTTGGGCCACCACTAGCTGCCAGAACAGCTTTAATACTCCTTGACATAGATTCTGAGGAAACATCTGAGGAAATGTACTGGAAGGATGAACACCATTCTTCCAAAAGATATTCCTTCAGTTGGTGGTGGAGAGCACTGTCTATTACGTCACTCCAAAATCTCCTGAAGGTGTTCAGTTGTGCTGAGATTTGGTGAGTGTGAAGGCCATAGCATATGATTTACAACATTTTCATCCTCATTCAGTGACTCCTTGAATGGAGTCAACCTGGAAGAGACCACACTCATCAGTAGAGAAATGTTTCATCATAGGATAAAGGTGATCAGTCAGAAGAACTTTGCAGTGATGCTTTAATCTAAAGGGACCAGTGGAGCCAAAAACACACAAATATAAAAAGGCTCTCTAATAAGGGCTCTAAAACATAGGGCTTGAAGCTTGTTATGTCTTTTTGTCATGAGAAATATTGGGTCAGAAAGTTATAGCTCCAACACACACCCTTCTGTAAATATCACATTTAATATAAGACATATTGAGTGAGAGGAAAGCTTTTGATCATAACAAGGTTTCAAACAGAAAATAAATATATCAGTGGAAGTGGCCAAATCTTGAACTGAAAGCCAAACTGAGATGCCTTACTGGCGGTCTTAAGTGTTTTCTCCATGCGGAAAGCCAGTGTGTGTGTGTGTGTGTGCGTTTGTTGGGTTCAGCAGGCTGCATACTTTTTCCTGTATAAATTTCACATTTGCATGGAAAAAAATCGGCCTTGCGTGTTTGGATCCGGCCACTGAAAGGAAACCGTCCAGTAGCTGCTGTTCTTGTAGATATACGCTGTACAGTGGGCTCACCTCCAACACACACACACGCACACCACTTAAAAACAGACAGCGATTTTAAACAAATTAGAGCTGGCCCTTGGCTTTTTGGGTTTGCTAAGTGGCTGTTTTGATGTGCGTCTCCGCTTTCCTCTGTCTCGGGAAAGCCTCTGTTCGGAAACATGCAGCTGGAGAGTGATCTGCTGTTAAGGAAGTGATACTGAAGTGTGTATAAACTCGGGTAGCGTCTCGATTTCAATCAAATCAGTCGTTTCCAGGAGGATGATTTGCCTTTCCCATGGTTTCAGGGCCATTCTCATTGTTGCTTTTTCCCCTGCTTCTGTCTGAAAAGTCAGTGTGGATTTGCACACGAGATTTTAACTAAACTAACCATCAGCTGGTGTACTACTACTACTACTAGTACTGCTGCAGAAGAAGATCAAAATTGCACAGTGATGTGTTAGAGATTTACAGATTCAGTCATTATTTGTGTATCTTAAAACTACAAATTTTTTTGTCCCCATTTTTTTTTGACCCCATTTTAAGGGCCAAAAATGTGCATAAAAAAACCCAGCATCTAATCTCCGCTGTTACGTGAACAAGTGCACTGTACATTGTGTCCCATACAGAAGTGCTAGAAAATTGTCAGGTTTCTCGGTTTGTCAGGTTCATGTATTGCATTTCAAGTAATATTTTACTGAACATAAAGCCCATTTTACACCGAAAGCATCACAGCCAGTGCACGTCTGGGAAGGAAGCATTCATTTCTGTGCTTTCTTGCACTGGTTTAGTAAATATAACGTGTAAATACAGTATCTGTAGATATTAACATGCATTACTACTGTATGATCGCATGGTTACTCTAGTGAGTTTTTGCTTCTAAACTGTGACAGTTAGAACTTTCACCAAGCCTCTGCAGTAGAGCTCTGTGAAACCACAACCAAAAATATGCTTATTTTTATTTTGTGTAAAGGTCACTCTGATTAACATGACAGCGTGTTGGACGTGACGGCATTGTGGTCTGGTGTAAAAAGGGCTTAAGAGGAACTCTAAACTGAATGATTAATACTTACATTTTAATAATTATAATATAAATCTGACAGTTTTATTTACAGACCGGGTGTCTATCTGAGGAACACTGTGTGCAAGGCCAAGGGAATACACTATGGCTGTGATGCCAGTCCATCACAGGGCACCATCCACACATTCACACACTCATTCAAACCTAGGGGCAATATAGCATAGCTAATCCACACTCTGGCATGTTTTTGGGAGGTTGGATGAAACCGGAGATCTTGGAGGAAACCCACACGGACACTGGGAGAACATGCACAGAAAGTCTAAACAGACAGTAACGAGCTCAAGATGGAGCCCTACCCTCTGTGCTGCTACGCCAGCCAGCTTATGTGCATAGGCCCAGATTATACAGAATAGATTTTCATAAATAAAAGTTTCCTGTGACTCCATCCATATCCCAGGTGACCCCGAGGTTAAGAACTGATGGTCTAGTTATTGCCATGTTGGCCCTTGGTTCGGAAGAGGGATAGATTTGGGATGAGAATTAGGAACAGGGGTGGGGTGAGGATACTTGTAGCCCTTTGTTGCTTTACATTAAAGTATACAGTATAAATCATAACTTTTGGAATAAGAAACATAATACATTGTTGTTTTTCCTGTTGTTGATTAGTGGAGCAATAACGAAACGAAACCATCAGTTATTCACAACCCGTGATGTTGTTGCATTCAGGATCATTAATTTAAAACTAGGATTACATTTTTGACAAGATCTGTTGCTACATTCAAGTGCAGCCAGCAGGTCATAAATGCTCTGCTCTTGTGTGTATTCACAACGTCAGGAGTCGAACGTTTGACCATGTTCAACAGTGTCATTTTCGCAATATGACATAAGCACTGGAGCACCAAAGTTATTGTGTCAATGCACGACCTTTTTGTGTCAAAATACAAGAGAGTAATGCATAGCAATCACCAACTAATCAGAACTTTTGTATTATTTTGTAATATTATATTGCAATGTGATATTTTTGCCATATCGCTCACCCCTGCTGTGATATAAACTGTGATCCCGGATTATTGTACTGTGGAATGTCTCGTACCGTTACTGGTGTAACACAGGGCGGCTGTGGAGTCTACGATGCAGGGAGAGATACAACTACAGGTCGGGGTGGAAAGAGAAACAGATGATGTGACACACACACATTTGAACACACACTGCGAGTGCATTGTGCCAAACACAATAAAACACACGACATGGGAACATCTCATCTGTCTGGTTCTCCAAGGCTCACACACCATGAGTCAGGCCTGTGGAGGGATATGTGTGTGTGTGTGTGTGACACTGTACATGATGACCGCCATGTAGCTGTATGACCTTTGAACTATGGGGATGTAATAAGAAGTGTGTGTGTGTTGTGAGGGAGGAGGCACCTGCTCCCTCACACACACTCGTTTTCATCCCCTAATTACAGCAGAAACAGCCGGACTGAACTGAGAGTTATCGCCCAGCGCCACACACACACACACACACACACTCTCTCTCTCTGGTTTATCAGTCAGGTCATGTTTACTGTCTGAATTGAAGTTTTTCACTGAAGCTATGAGATGAATGAAGCTAACACATGAAGCAAACAACACGTCTAAATCATCCCCGTAATAACGTCTCCCAAATAGCAAGCAGGTACCAGTCCACTGGCTGGTCGGTAGTTCAGAAACGTGGACTACTCAATACATAAACAACCGATTTATTCATTTATATAAGTATTAAAATAGTCACAACTAGGTTTATTGTCCTCTGAGAGTTTTTTTTTTAATCGGATAGCATTTTATCACCCTTATACACAAAATATACTTTTCAACTGACTTTTCTGAGACGTCATTGGGTGAAGTGGCACGACGTGACAAAGCCTCTAATTAAAGCATTTATAAACGACAGTGAATGCATAACCGCAGAGAGCTTATAAGCTTGTCAAGGTGGTTTTGTCTCTGCATTAGGTATGCTGAAGCCTTCAGGAACTGTGTGAGGTACAGACATCTTTCTATGGTCAATGAACAGGATGTGAAAATCCACTGATACTGATACTAATGTAGTAGTCATGGAAAAAAAATCTATAACAAAGTTTGTCCTGAAAAAAAAAAAATAGGGTGCTTAAGACTTTTGCACAGTACTGTATAAAAAATTGGGCCCTTATTAGATAGAGAACCAAGAAGCACCATTACATTTGTGACCTCCCACCAAATGGTTTGGTCCCCTCCCCAATGTTCAAGACATGGTTACGGCCTTGGACCAGGAAACAACGCTTACTGAAGATGAATGAGTTTCATGTCATACTGTGAGTTTATCTATGATCTGCTACTACTGTTGCAGGGTTACTGAAGATAAATGAATGAATGAATGAATATCATGGAGACTAAATAGGTATGGTGAATCTGGTGAAAACTAAGCCGCAAACAAGGGGACTTTTGCTTAACTTCTGGAAAAATGTTGAGCCAAGAGCCAGTGGGCCAACAGCAACCCAGAGTCCTCTTATTATTGGGAGTTTTACGTGACAAAATAGAATAAAACTCTCTGGGGAAAAGATTTACTAAAACACAAATCAAATGTGAATAGAGAATTAGTTATAACGTGCAATTCTGCCTTCAAACTTTAGAAATCTTAATGCTACATCCTTGCTGTACTTTTAAAAATATTTTATTTAATTATTATTTTTTTTATTTAAAATTTCTATCAGTGTTAAATTGATAGAATTTAAAACAGTTTAAATAAATTTTACTACATTTTAGTCAAACAGACTAAAACATAACATAAACATTTATTTCAGGTAGTTTTAATAATAATAATAATTAAAAAAAATGAATGAATGAATTAATTAAAAAACTGATTTTGACCGGTAGTTCTCGGTTCTCTAATCTACCAAAACGGCTCTTCATATCTGCGAGTCGACTCCCAGCTTTAACCTCACAAAGCCGGAAAAAAGATTCGATTCAAAGAGCCGATTCAGAGATTCGACTCGTTTAGTGAATAATTTCTTAAACCTCACACAGAGATGACTGAGGTAAGAACTCGGCGAATACTGTTAGTGTTTTCTGAAGTAAATATACCGTTAGTTATTTATATTTGGTTGATAAAAATATGATCTAGATAAAATTATATTATTACCTCAGCGCCCATGCTAACTAGCTAACTGCTACCTGAAGTTTAGCAAAGGTGTTTAACAAAACAAGTGCTGTCTTAAGAGTCAGTGAGTAAATTAATATTTTTTTTAAATTTTACTTATTTTGCTTGTGCGAACGTTTAATGACTTAAAATCTTCTCAGGTAATAAACAAACAAACAAATAAATCCTGTCAGGTTAGCTCGGGTTAGCTAATCTCTGAAGATTTCGCGCGCTTTTTACTGAAGACTGTCACCATGGTTACGACCATCTCGCGCTGCGTGACGTCACATTCTATCCCAGGGCTGTAGATCCCGATACGGACAAGAAGAAGAAAATATAATAGTGTGTTTTTATTTATTTATTTATTTCAGTAAAAAAAAAAAAAAAACATGGTGGACGTCTGTATCTGACAGTAAATTAGCTGAAATTGAATGTTGTCTTTGTCAGGATTTTTTTTTTATTTACAATAAAACAAGCTGATTTCCTGCACAAAATACGACAGCATTGTACAATTACAGTATAATTACGTAATGTAAAGTTTACAGTCGCTTCATAAATTGATTAAAAACAAACAAAAAAAAAAAGTGAAACACACCCGATACGTGTTCTTTCTTCGTCGTTTTACAGAAGTAGAGTTAAAACCCTTGCTGTATTTTTTTGTCGTTAAGTAAGAGACCGCCATCTTGCCCCCGACGTCGTCGTAGTTACGAGTTCCCGGGAGGACTCGGACGCACGGGGTACGATCGTAGATCCTGATACGGGTGTTGTTTTGCTTAATATTTATTTTGTAGAATAAATAAGTCTGTAAGGAGTTGTTTGATGTTGCGTTTAAGGGATTAGCGAATGATTAGTGGTGAGTTAATGGCGGTGAACGAGATAAGAAGTTAAAGGGGTTTGTTTGGTTTGGCCGTGGCGCGTCACGTTACGCGTGCAGACGCGACTGTAGGTTAGACGTACGGGTCGGCGTAGAGAGAGAGAGAGAGAGATCCGTCTGTAAATATCAGTTATATTAGCTGCTTTAATCAGTGTTTCTCAGCGCGCTGGACATTTAACAAGTTCTTCCTCCAGCTCACTTTCACTTATCTGTAATTAAAACTCCTGATATTTGGTTTTCTCTGATGCACGATTTTTCCCTCTGGTCCCCTGTCTCACCACTGTGTGTGTGTGTGTGTGTGTGTGTGTGTTGATATTGGTCAGATTGGCAGCATCATAAGGGCCCCTTTGTCTCGTCGCTAAATTGAACGGTTGGCATCAGTGCCGTCGCTTCTGATTGCTCGCAGGTAAAAAACACACACACCGCTGGGAGCCGGCGGAAAACACACACCGCTGGCGTTTGACCTTTCTCGAGACTCTTGTAGCAACACGGCTCCGCTTACAGCCCGTATCGACTTCCACTAAAGCCCCGGCGAGAGCTCAGTGCCGCTAAACCCGCCGCATATTCCCATCTTTAACACTCGTTTATTTATTCGGCTGTGTTCACTCGGGACGCGCGTGTGTCCATCTGAGCAGCTGCCAATCAAATTCCTCGAGTCTTTATCGCCTTTCCTGAGCTCAACGTTTAACATCAGTTCAACGATTCATTTTAATTTAAGCCACGCCCCCTTTTTTTAAATGAGGAAACACACACACACATGTCTGAAAAGCTCATTTCATGCAAATTGTACTGAAAATCCCACTGATACTCTGGTTATGTTTATATTATACACACACACACACATATATATATATATATATATACACATCGCATCACAGTGACGTTCTTTTCCTCGTTTATCCCAGCTCGTTAGGAAGCCGGGGTCCGGGTGACGCGGCGTCGTGGAGCGGAGAGGGTTATTTTAGAACAGAGAGCACATGTAGAGCGTGAACTTGTTTCTGTGTGGACAGAACATTGCTAAGTAGGAACACAACAGCTGCAGTGACCAAACATTACAGGAATCTTGATGCTATTAGCGCTATTAGCGTTAGCGATCTCCGAGTGGCACATCCCGATGGTAACCAGCACGGGCCGAGGGTTTCCCATCGCTCCAGTAGCAGATCTGCGGCTCTGAGACTGGCACCATGATGTCAGTGCCAGTTATTCGCCTGTTTCATCTGATTAGCAGTAAATATCCGGGATTAGCCACGCTAAGCTGATTTGTGTACTTCACACCACCGCGCTAAAGCTGCGCTAATTCCTGCTGTGCCATTCAGCGCAGGCCTCGCATTCACTCAGGGGTTCCAATGTGTGACGCCCGAAAAATCACCTCCTTACATCATCGTCGTCACCAATAAAAACCCTCCGTCTGATTGGGAAGTCAGTGAATAGGGCGTGTGGTTTGGGACGCGCCCACAGTGGACTGATGATGGTGTTTATGTGCACTATATAGTGAATAGGGTGTGTGGGTTGGGACGCGCCCACAGTGGACTGATGATGGTGTTTATGTGCACTATATAGTGAGTAGGGCGTGTGGTTTGGGACGCGCCCACAGTGGACTGATGATGGTGTTTATGTGCACTATATAGTGAGTAGGGCGTGTGGTTTGGGACGC
>CM075006.1:573912-588772 GCA_037576675.1 Pangasius sanitwongsei
ACCAATCACTGATCACCGTTGTTCCCAAAGACCAATCACTGATCACCGTTGTTCCCAAAGACCAATCACTGATCACCGTTGTTTGTCCATCTCGCACTTGTTTTTTCGTTGTTCATTTTAAACTCTCTTCTTGGTGATATTTACAGTAATTAAAGTAAGTTTTTCTGTAACTGTTTCCTTTGTGTCTGTTTCCTGACGCCTCATGGCCACTGCTTCTTTTTGTTGATGTTGTAAATATTTAAATAATTTGTTTGTCAGTGAGCGAAGTACGGCTTTTCTCCTTTAATTCACGCCGATGTTAGCCAATCATAGCTGTCTGTTGGTTGTTAACAAGAGCAGCAGTTTGAAAAGATGCAGAAGCACACGTTAGCCTTTGTTCTTCCAGATCGGTAGCTGTCACGTGACAGGAAAGAGAAATTAGGGAACAATTGCCGCTGTTCTGAAATAAAACTTTTCACCCAATCGAGTTATATGTCAGGATCTGAGTGGTGTAGAATATAATCAGAATGATGATAAGACGTATTTCTCAGCACCTTTGTCACATCCAGTGATGCCCTAATAAATCAGTTTTGCAGCCTGTGTGATAGTGTCATGTGTATCTGTGTTTATCTGAGTGCGTGTGTGTGTGTGTGTGTGTGTGTGTGTGTGTGTGTTTGGCTCCAGCATGGTGTGGTATGAGCGGCGGTGCCGTGAATCCTGAGCTTTTAATCACACTCTCTAATCCAAGAAACAGCTGCAGCATGTGTAACGTCCTGATCCAGACAGACATACGCCACTCTCATCACCCACACATCCAGAAAGAAAAAAAAACCCTAATAAAAATAGTTCAGCCTGAACTACGTACGCTTTTGGCCGATAACACGTGGCAGCGCGGACGTGTGCGTCCACGTCCACAGTGGACTGAAGCGAATAGTTCTCATAATATTATTGTACACCACCTTCTGACTTTCACACTGATTGTTATTGTGAGTGTCACTACCAAGCGATGTGGCATCTAAAGCATCTAAATCTGTTTGTTTGGTCGAGTGTGAGTGAGTGAGTGAGTGTGTGTGTGTGTGTGTGTGAGTCCTGGGTGGTCCACCTTCATCTTGTTCTTCGTCTGTGCAGGCACAAACACCTTTCAGATCCATCCTGAGCTCTGGAGTATCTTATCCTCCCCTGTTCCCCTGTGAGCGAAGGATTAGAGATTTATGGATGAGGCTTGAGATTAGGTGCACTGTATTTTACTTAGCAGTCCCATTATTTATGTAAAAGACACACAAAAACTTTGCACGGCAGAAATTTACAGACCTGCGAACCTTCATACATTTTGCGTAGGAGCTCTGCATTTTAGCAGAAGCACACAATGCTGCAAGTGATGACTCAAAAATATGCCAACGGAGTCTCTCTCGATTTTCCTGCTTGAAAGATGCGGCTCCTCGCTTTCTGTCACGGGTTTGACTTCATTAATGTGACATAAAATCTATCTGTGTGTGTTCCACTTAGCTAACATCAATTCAATACAGCATATGTCCAAAAGTATGTGCACCCCTGACCATCACACTCATATGTGCTTGCAGAACATCCCATTCCAGATGTATTCCCCTGTGTGTGCTGTTATAATGAGCTCCACTCTTCTGGGAAGGCTTCCCACTAGATTTTTAGAGCGTGGCTGTGGGGATTTGTGTTCGTTCAGCTACAAGAGCATTAGTGAGGTCAGGCGCTGATGTCAGGCAACATTGTGTGCTTCTACTTTTCTGGGAACAGTTTAGAGAAGGCCCACATATGGGGGTGATGGTCACAAACTTTTGGCCATATAGTGTATATGTATTAGGGATGCACAGAAAATTTTCAGACTATGCCTAAATGCCAATTTCTTTTCTTTTTTTTTTTTTGAAGCTGCTTTAAAGCAGTTTGAAAACAAAATCTAAATAAACCTTATAACACTCTCCAGAAGTGTTTATGACATAATAATGTTATTTCCTATTGGCTGAGGAAAAATAGATCCTCATCCTCCATATCAAGCCTTAGGCTAGTACCTACACCTAAACAAAATCAGGTATGAGCAGGAGCAGGAACCAGAGGTACCGCTATCAGCAATGGAGGGTACTGAGGCAAGACAAGTAGTCACCAAACTTGAGGATCCATTGGGATCATAGGGGTAAATGATTCAGATGCCTTTGTGGCCAGAGCAGCTGAGATCGAGATGGCATCAGTAGCTGCAGCTGTTATTGTAGCTGGCTCCAGGCTGGACTCTTTATCCAGAGATGTCCATATTCTCTCCTTTATAGATTCTGTGTCATCGCTTGGAAGCTGTGCTGTGCCAACCACTTTCTCTGGCATGTCTGTAGGCTAAAAAATACATACTGTATTTACTATAATATGGAGCTTGGAGACAGGGCACAGCAGAAAACAGCAGTCCTCAGAGCTTGGTAGCAGGACTTCAGTTGCTGGGACCATGGCCTGGGAGTGGCCAGGGCAGTGAATTAAGGGTTTGGTCTGGCCAGGATGATTGTCTGAGGAACTGGAGTAAGTGAGATCATTGGTTGAGGGACTGATGTGGCTGGGATCGTTTGTTGAGGGACTGGAGTGGTCAGGAACCCAGGTTCAGGGATTGGAGTAATTGGGGTGCTGTTTGATGGACTGAAGTAGCTAGGACTGAAGATTGAGGAACTGGAGTGACTAGCAACCCTGGTTAGAGAGAGAGGAGTGGCTAGGAATATGAGCTGAGGTACTGCAGTGACCAGAATAATGGGTTGGGAGACTGCAAATGTGGGCTGAGGTACTGCAGTGGCCAGGACCACAGGTTGAGGGATTGAAGTGGGTGGAAATGTGTGTTGAGGATCGGAGCAACTGTTGAGGCAATCAGGAAGTCACACAGGAAGGTTTTTATGTTATTCTTGAACCAAAATACCAGGAGAATCTCCTCCTTTTTTAATTCTGTCCATCTCTAGCAGATGGACACTGTGTTCATACCATATGTGTGTGTTTAAGTATTTACAGCTTCCCCTCTGAGACAGTGCTGCAATGGGGAAAAATTATTTATGAAATAAAATGTTGCTAAGCCTGCATCTCTTAAATGCAAAACACACACTGTGCCAAAAACCGGGGGCCTCTGATGTGGCTGTTGGCTCTGTGGGACCACCGATATTCAGCAGTAATGAAGAAACCACATGCTGTGTTTGTTATTTATAGAGTAATGTGTTTATTTATTATTATTACTACGTTCTTCCTGAAGGAAAACTTTGACCTGGGTTGCTATATATGACCTATAAATAACTTTTATTTTATATATGCTTTATAGAGTGACCGATATATTGATGGATAAATAAAAATACAGAACAGACAGACGTGTAGTTTAGGCATAGTGTAAGTCACCAATCCAGAAGTCTTTTTTATGTGTTTTTAAATGAATTTGGGACTGGATGAGCCTGGTCCCAAATAAGTTCTTTAACCAACATTTGACTCAAATCAAACACGACAAAATGGATTTCAGATCAGTCCACCTAAAATGACTCGTTCCCCCTTTACCCTCGTTCTCTGTGGCGTATTTGTGTTGGTGTTGATTTTGCCACAGTTTACGCAGCACTTCCCTCCACCTGCCTTGCTTATTTTATTCCCTGTTTTTTTGATCCCTCCTGAGCTCCTGAGCTTGTTTTTCCAGGTTGTGAGGGACGAGTGGGAGCGAACACAGGTACTTAACAGCAATTACAACCAGCTGTAGAGGAACAGCTCTCCGCTCGGTCTCATCACTCTTTCCAAACCACCCGAAAGAGAGCTGGGAGTCGCGGTGTAACGATGTGATAAATTTGCAGTAGGATAATCATCCAATCCAGTAACACAGGTTTCAGTCCATCCACCTATCGATCTATCGATCTATCTATCGATCTATCTATCTATCTATCTATCTATCTATCTATCTATCTATGCAGAATATTGCCTTGTGAAGGAGGATCGCTTACGAGCGCAAAGAAAATTTGCCAGTTTATTTCAACATAAAGGAATGCAGGAACATGTAAAATAACTCACTTCTGGTACTTTTGCTACAAGCTCGTCTAGCTTGCAAATTTGTAGCCCTTTGAAGCAAGAGTCAATTAAGAAGAGGACGGAACTACGGTATCGTCAAATAGTTCGGATTATTATTACTTGTCACACTGTACGAGGCCTCAAAGTGACGTGCAAAAAGCTCTGAAACCCCAATTCTGATTTCGGGGCACTGATTCAGGACGTGAATGCGTGTGTGTGTTAAGAATCTGAGAAGACGGGACAGATGAGGACACACTGTGTAGGCGATGGAGGCAGTGGTGAGGTCTGGGAACAGGGGGCCTCTGGAGGATCATTTGACGACGGTAGTGGCTCAGCGTGTGCCAGAATGAAAAGGAGACGTCTCAGAGTTCAGGGGTACAGAGGACCATATTCACATTGTCAGGACAGCATGACCACATCTGAACTAACATCTCACATTAAACACTTTACGTTTAAGCTGTTTAAAGTGGGACATTTAAACCTTAAATGCTAACACTTGTGTGTGTGTGTGTGTGTGTGTGTGTGTGTGAATGTTATATTAGTTGTGTATTAGTGCTGTGTTCAGCGTGTGGTGGTTTGGGTTTAACTCTGAGACAGATTATCTCACCTCCACAGGAAGCACGCTTTTATTTTATTAATACTGTTTTGTTTTTTTTTAATCTTTATGCGGCCGCTTCCTGTTCGCTAGCAGCTGTGAAAACGTTGCTGCGTTACACATTACAGCACTCTGGACTCACTCGAGACAGGGTCACGGCGAAACGGTGAACCCCGTTGTTAAAATGTTACGCGCTTACACGCAGCACAGACAGAAAGACGTTAAACAGAGTGTTTAAAAAGTGTAACTAGAAGTGATTAGTGTCACTGTGTATTTTTTCCTTCTCTTTCTCTATTTTTTTCTTTCTCTTCTCTTCCGAGCAGCGTGGGCGTCACAAATCGTGAACAATAAAGTTGCTGGAAACCGGTTAGCTCAATCACTGTGACCGTGCCAGCGTTTGTTCTGTGTTGTTAGCCTGCTTTATGTTTTTTTTTTGTTTTTTTTTTTCCCGAATCGATTTTTCCTAGAGTTTATTCACCACTCAGGAATGGACCAGTTACAGATGAATATCGTAATCTGCAGCACTCCAGCTTTCCAAATCAGGTAGTCCACGTACACTGCCTGGTAGGCCATCTTTGTATCTGGGGGGAAAAAACAAACAGAGCTAAAGTATCTTTTTCAACATGGCATTGATGCCTCTGCCAAACGGTGTTTCTTTCATCATTATAGTGTTTTCAGGTGCTTCACATTCTTTATGTAGTCTGCTCTCATTGTGTTCTCTAATTATTTCCATCCTAAAATTGGTTGTGCCTGAAGAAAGGGCTGCTTTTACGTGCTGTTTGCGAATACTTCATGGCTGTGGTGCTGTTCCCTCATCATCATTGCACCACCATGTAGTCACTAGTCTGTGAAATATCCAACTGAGCATGTTCTTCCAGTGCATTTAAAACTTTAAAACTTTATTTTAAAGTAATGATCGCACAATTCTACAATTAAACTGTACTCAAGCTTTTTCTTTCTTAATGGAGTTTCATTCTTGCATTATTTGAATAAATTAGTGAAAGCGTTGCCGACTCCTTGAACCAAATCCGAAGCCCGCTGTTTAACAAGCTACCTAAAAATGTCATCATCAGGTAAGTTTGAGTAAGAAACAGCTAAGCGGAATAGTTAACTCGCCAAAATATCAGTTTCATTCAGTACGCTACAGTCTTTTGAAGCTAATCCTAGCACTATTTCTCCAGAGTGCTTTATAGATTTGTAGTTGATGTGGCAAACGTGAAGCTTGCTTAAGTTTAGCCAGTTGAAATCGAGAATGCGATATAGAAACTTTATGGATGGAGTCCACCATGATTTAGGAAGATATAGTCTAGTTGTCCAGGATTATAAATTGATAGTTCTGAGCGCATGGACTACCGGTTTGTCCACCCTGTACACCGTCCTTCTAGCTGTACGCCAGTCACCTCACGTGGGAGAACTGAAGAACCCAGGAAACCTCCAATATTCCAGCGTGAAGGATATCATGCCAAGGTAAAAATGATGGTTATAGTCTTTCACTAACTTTAGCTAGCATTAGCCTAGCTGTGTTCACTGTTAACGTTAGTATCTACGTACCTGATGTTTAACAGAATTCTCACTCGTGAAGGTGCCAAGGAGACGACATGAGGAGAAACCTTCAGAGGAGCCAGTCTCAAAATTTGGACATTTCCCAGTCAGTAGATGAAGTTATGGTTATTCTCATTTGACATGAATTCAGCATTAAGCCACAAGGGAAAAAAGGTGGAACAAAGCATGCTGGGAAGCTTCCTGACTCTGGCCAGGAAGGTAATGTATCAACAATAAATAATAAAAATAAATAAAAACTGGACCAAGCAAGGTTTCAAGCTCCTTCCAGTTTCCATTTCAAGCTCTTCCAGCCTCCTCATGTTCATTAGGTCACATTATTATTATTATTATTATTATTATTATTATTATTATTATTATTTGCTTTTTTCTAATGGTTAGCCATGTTAGGTGGATCTTTATATTTTATATGTCATATTCAAGTGAAATAATTGTGAAATGTGACCAGTCTGTTCCACACACATCTGTCAGAGGGCCTGAACCTCCATCTCTGAGTGTGTACAGGGATTTGGCGTCATGTTTTGGCAAAACCACACGACCTCTGAGTCAACACACACGCACACACACACACACACACACTGACGTACACACACATACACAGACACACATTCTTGGACTACTGCATCAGCCTAATAATGAAAATAATAATAATAATGTCCAATAACAGGAAGGTTATTATATTTTAAGGCCAGTTTTTCCTCCATTTCAACCCTGTGAACCGTGAGCTCTGTTCACTCCTCAGCACTGTGCTGTCTAACAGTCCCAGAATGTAATCGCCTCTTTACATCGTGCATTACCCATAATGCACTGGGAGAAGCGAGTGGGTTTATTAAAATACCATTCAGATGAGTGCATAAAGAAATAAAGTGTAAAGTTAAAGCTATGTTATGTAGAACATAGAGCTACAGGTCAGATGTGTTTAGTGCCACTGTGTCCTATGTCAGTATCCTGATTAAACAGCCCGTTAGCTAGCTACTCTATAATCTACAATAACACAAGTTATAGTGCTTTGTGTGTCTTTATACGCCACCGTGATCCACACCAGTTTTGGGATTTGGGTTGTAGCCTAAACACTGATCCGAGGATCTTCAGCGTTTATTCTGGAGTAAAATTTCCGCCTTTCTGTTATATTTAGAATGTCTCCTCGGATGTAACACATCTCTGATCTAACACAGCTGTTTCCTACTTTTAACCAACCTGTGGTGCAAAAAAGGAAGAATGAAATGACAGACGAACACTTCCTTTTTCTCTTTACCTCCATTTTGGATTGTATTTTGCTTCGCAGTTGCGTGAGATGTTCAGGAAAGAAACATGAAAATGCAGGAAATGACAAACCCTCATGATGCTGCTGTGAAATACCGTCCCATAATGCCTGCAGGTTAACCTGTGTGTTACCTGCTTATATTAATTCGGATCAGGGTGGTGTTGGGTCTGAAGCCTCTCTCAGGAACACGGGGTGTAAGGTGGGAATACACCCTGGGGATCAAACACTAATTCACACCTAGGGGCAATTTTATCTTGGCCAGCCCACCTGTGTATATAGATAACCTAATATGGGCATCCAATCTCACTTCTCCTAATCCTGTCCCCTATCAAGTCCTCTTAGTCCTGTGTTTTTGTTTCTGATCCAATTCTCGTCTCTCATTCTGTCCCAAATCCAATGCGTTTCCATATCTCAGATCTTGGTCCAGTTCTTGTCTTTGTCTCTGTTTTAGCTACAGATCCTGTCCCTGCCCCTGGTCTAATCTGTCTTTGTCCTCAATCCTGGTCCGAGTTGTGTCCCTGCCCCTGGTCTAATCTGTCTTTGTCCTCAATCCTGGTCCAATTCCTGTCCCTGCCCCTGGTCTAATCTGTCTTTGTCCTCAATCCTGGTCCAAATTGTGTCCCTGCCCCTGGTCTAATCTGTCTTTGTCCTCAATCCTGGTCCACTTTGTGTCCCTGCCCCTGGTCTAATCTGTCTTTGTGTTCAATCCTGGTCCAAATTGTGTCCCTGCCCCGGTCTAATCTGTCTTTGTCCTCAATCCTGGTCCAAGTTGTGTCCCTGCCCCTGGTCTAATCTGTCTTTGTCCTCAATCCTGGTCTAATTCCTGTCTCTGCCCCTGGTCTAATCTGTCTTTGTCCTCAATCCTGGTCCAATTCCTGTCTCTGCCCCTGGTCTAATCTGTCTTTGTCCTCAATCTTGGTCCAATTCCTGTCTCTGCCCCTGGTCTAATCTGTCTTTGTCCTCAATCCTGGTCCAATTCCTGTCTCGGCACCTGGTCTAATCTGTCTTTGTATTCAGTCTTGGTCCAATTCCTGTCTCTGCCCCTGGTCTAATCTGTCTTTGTCCTCAATCTTGGTCCAATTCCTGTCTCTGGTCTAATCCCAGTCTCCGTTCTTTTTTAAATCTCTGTTTTTAGCTGTAGTCTTTCTCTGCCCTTGATCCAATCTTTGTCCCCAAACTTGGTCCAATCTCCATTTCTCATGTTTGGTAGTGAAGATTAATATACTGCTAGTTGTTGCTATGGCAAATTTAAAATGAAAAAGCCTAAGGTTCTTAAGGTTCATTAAGGCGGAATAAAAGCATCACATCAGGGAAAGTTCTTTAAAAATCCATTTAATATTTTCAGATTTTCTTGCCTTTGTTATACAAAGATGTTAAATAACTTAAATACATTCTTACCAGTCACGCATGATCAGTTTATACCTACAGGCTATACACATGAGGTAGAGGGAAATCATCTGAGCATCCCATAATAAGACACGACAGAGTGGATAGTGAAACACACCACTGCCCCAGAGAGACAGTTTACTGGGAAAACAAAGCTGTGGCATTGCACTAATCACTGAACACAAACTGAGAGAACAGCACAGTGACTGGACCCCTCTGAGCTAGCGGGCGTATCTAGGGGACTAGCTAAGTGCACTAACAAGTGCTGATTTCACTCCATCACTTATTAATCACTGTTTCTACTTAAACGAACATGTTTTGCTAATATCAGTCTCATTACGTGTGCTCTCATTGGCTGAGAGACCGGCACTTTAGCAATGCTAGCAGCCAACGAGAACGGCAGATTAGAATTCTTGTTAACTGATTTAAACAAAAACACTTATTTGTAGTGGACTGACGGTTTAAATCTATAATCTTTAAGATTAATGCTATACATCTAAATCTTGCATGATAAATAAACTTGTATTTGTCCCCTGTACGATATGTCCCTATAGCGATGATACACACCTAAAGGGGTCCAATCACTGTTCACAGCACAGTTATCATCATTTAATGGCATTATGCTGATTTATCGAACGCTGAATTTAAACACACACACACACACACACACACACACACACCAAAAATAAGAAAAAACAAACACCAAAACCACCCATAATAGGTACAAAAGACGCGATACAAAATTTCATCTGTACAAAATGTACACATGCTCATAAAACATTTCAAAAATAATTTATAATTCGTCTTTAAATTTTCCCTACAAAATAGAGTTTCTTTACAGATTAAAAATCGAAAGACATGAAACACAACGTTAGCATCACGCTAATCACGTGTTTTGTTGCTGATAAAACGAAACGCGGCTGCTGCTTTATCCTGGAGGGAAAGTGCCTAGCGGCTGTGCTAATTAGCAACATTAGTCATTTTTTTCAATGTTTGTGAATGTGTGTGTGAGTGTGTGTGTGTGTGTGTGTGTGTGTGTGTGTGCAGCGAATGCAAACGTGTGTTTTGTGCAGCTGTGGTTTAGAGGAATGCACACTAACGTCCTCCAGTTTGCCATTATGGTTTGCATGTAGCGTGTGAGGTTGGCTTTAATTAGCATGCGTCCTCCTCGCAAAACTGTCTGGAATTCAGCTCAAAAATGATGTGACACACACACACACACACACACACTCACACACACACACACACACTCACACACACACACACACACTCACACACACACACACCCAAAAAGTCAAAACACGTCTAATTTTTTCCCCCCTGGAACCAAAAACTTTTCATTAAACCAAGATTCATGAGCAAACTCAAAGCTATCATGGCTATGTTTTAGCGCTTTTACTGATTAGCCACCTTCAAGTTTGCTTATGAATCTCAAACGAATAAACAGACGCTAAGCTAATGCAACTCTGCTACTGTGAACTAGCGTTTCAGTTAACAGCAATGAAAGAAAACAACAGAAAAGTAGGAGAGGTGAAAAAGAAAGTGTGTGCACGGTAAGTCATGCTAGCAAAGCTACATTATTTTTTATTTTTTTTTATTTTTTTATTTTTTGGCTAAAAAAGTGTGTGTGTGTGTGTGTCAGCCACACTAGCATAGCCACGTTATTAGCGATTTCTCTGTTTTGAATGTTAGTTTCGCAGTGGAATCTCCGCGCATGTGCCTCGTCCACCCTCGGCTTTACACCACAGGAACATAACCGTAAACTATTTACAACTTTATTTAGCCAGATATACGTTCATAAATACACATCCTTAAATACTGGGAAAGCTTCAGTGCGCTAACTGTGCTGTTTCGCTAATTGGGGTCTCTCATTCAGTAGTTCAATCATACTGAAACAAAAAAATAAAAAATAATAATTAAAAATATGATATATATATATATATATATATATATAGATGTGTGAGCGCACTTGTCATAGGCAGTTCTATATAAAGCATTTACAGTATATTTACATCATATAGAATTCTGACTTGTCAAAAATATCAATGTGTGCAGCCACTGCATTATCAGGGTGTGTGTGTGTGTGTGTGTGTGTGTGTGTGTGTGTGGATCTGACGTTTAGATCTTTAACGGAATTTACACAACTCATTACTAACACATATCTAATAAACTGATTTACTAGGCATGTGTCACTACTAGGTGTGATCTTATACTACATATTTAACACTCAGACTGTATTTGGAATCTGTTTCATGTCGTTTCTACGATTACATTTAGCTAGCTAACGCAACACGTCTGCCAGCTAGGGCTAGTTAGTTAGCTAGCTGTATTATATAGCTAAATTTAATTTGGCACATGCCTCAACTGTACTCGTTCAGCAAGTTATAAATGTACATTTTTTCCTTTTTTTTTAAAAGATGTCAGTAGGACGTTTTGTTAAAAGATAAATTTTTGCATGCTACCAATAAAGACTTCGTCCCAAACGCTAGCGTTCTTGCTAAAGACTTCGTCCCAAACGCTAGCGTTCTTGCTAAAGACTTCGTCCCAAACGCTAGCGTTCTTGCTAAAGGTTTCGTCCCAAACGCTAGTGTTCTTGCTAAAGGCTTCGTCCCAAACGCTAGCGTTCTTGCTAAAGACTTCGTCCGGAACACTAGTGTTCTTGCTAAAGGCTTCGTCCCAAACGCTAGCGTTCTTGCTAAAGACTTCGTCCCAAACGCTAGTGTTCTTGCTAAAGACTTCGTCCGGAACACTAGTGTTCTTGCTAAAGGCTTCGTCCCAAACGCTAGTGTTCTTGCTAAAGACTTCGTCCGGAACACTAGTGTTCTTCTGAACACTTCTTCTTCTTTTGCCTTCAAAACGGCCATTTTGTCTCTGTCCCAAACACTGGAACATTCAAACGTCATTAAATTCACATTCCGTTGAGTAATATATTCAAATACGTCATGGTTACGACATTAGGGTTAGTTGCATCTGCTAAGTGTAATTACAATAATCGTAATCTTTTTTAAACTTTATTTCCAACACGTCTGAGGGAAACGATGCTCCTGACGATCTTGTTTCTGCAGCTACTTGCTAGCTTGCGAAATCATCCTCAGTCATTAGCTAGCTCTCGTTCGTCGTCATCGTCATTACATTGGAATATAAATGAAACAAACGCCCGTGTTCGTTTAGTGCACGCTAGCGTTTGGGACACAGCCTTCCATGTCAGATTGCTTCCAGAGCAACGAGTCTGCAGTGAATTCGTTACGACGGATCACGTGATTAGTGGTTTTACAGAAGATTCCCTGAATAGTAATCATTGCTAAATTAAAAAAAAAAAAAAAAAACATTTTAAAGTGATTATTTGGACAGAAATTAAATGTCCACGGTGTCACTGTTACCCCAGATGCAGTCAGTCAGCTGAGATGTGTTCGGTGTGTTAACTTTTTTTTGTAGTTTTCTAAAGTGACGACGCTAACGATGCTAACGATTGTTAGAAGTTCATAGCTACCGGTTGAACAGTGCAGGCTGGCTGACTACATCTAGTGTAAGGGGAACTTGTACATTTAATTTTTGAAGATATAAAAGTTTTATATCACATGTTACCATAGAAAAGAAGAAGAAAATATGATATGGGAATTTATAAAATTTATAATTTGTCCCCTGAAGCAATGTCACGTTTCTGCTTTGGTTCTAAAGGGCCTTGTCAAAAGAAATCTAAAAGTGAACAAGAGCACACCGGTGTGCTTAGTGGTTATTATTATTATTACTTTTTTTTATTTTTATTTTTTTTTTTTACATATTTATGATAAGTGGTGTGAATATATATCTGTATATTTATATATAAAATAATTATAATACAATTTAACCTATGTACATGGTGCATATACACTCTGTAGTGTGGGTGAAGAAGGTATGTGCTTCTCGAACAAATCTCACACCCCTGTCGTTATTTTATCTTATTTTATAACGCTAGCATGCAAGCACACACACACACACACACACGCACACACACACACACACGCACATATATATGGTCTCATGAAGTATGAGATTGTGGACCACCTTTTCTCTCCTGGTTAATTTTCTGAAGGTTTCCGGAGCGTCAAAGGAAAAAAGTCCCTGCAAATTATTTTCTCCAAAAACGTTAAAATCCCTCCATTCGAGTCAGAAGACAGAAATTATTGTTTTGTTTTGTTTTTGTTTTTTTTTTTTTTTGGTCCCAAAGTGTACGACCGTCCGTCACTTTTCCAGTCAGGCTCAGAAACCCTCGTTGTCCATGTAGTATTGTTGATGGAGTATTGTTTTTTTTTTTTTTTACCCCTTGCAAGTATACACTTCCTCTTTTTGCGTGCACTGCTTGCACTCAACGTAGCAGCACCAGCGCACCTGGCATTGGCACGGCCGGGTCAGCACGCGGCTCTGCGTGTTATGGCCACGCCCACAGCAGATGGCGTCGCAGTTCTTGTCCTTGTGGCACTTCCGTGCCGCCGTCCCTGCCGAGTACATGCTGGCCTGGCAGAAGTTGGGCGAGTCCTCGATGTGCAGCAGGTCAGAGGTGCGTGAGAAAGGCTCGGCTCGGGTGCGAGGTGGTGTGTGGGGCGGCTCGCCCTCACCTTTCGCCTGGTTGGTGGCGCTGGCTACCTTGAGTGCGGTCTCGTAGCGCTGCTTCAGCACCATGCCGATTTTGTGGAACGGCGCTAGCTGACGCCAACACGTCTGCACCGTGCACGAGCCTGACACGCCGTGGCACTTACAGGTCGTATCCACGCCAGCCTTAATGACCTGTGCAGGAAAAGAGGAACATATTTTAGGAGAAAAACAGAATAATTTACTGTTAACCCATGATCACACTAACAAGCATCTTTTTAAGAAGACATTTGAATAGAGATTTTCTCAATCCTGTGCAGATTAGGTACGATGCAGTAAAGCAACAAATCCAGAACTTTAGTTACTACCTGCAATTAGTTCCCATTTACTATTTAAAAAAAAAATTACTCCCATGGTTTTGTCTTATCCTGTCATATACAACCTCTCATTAAATGTGTATAAGGACATTACGAAATAAAAATAATGCTTAGAAGGAAGTAGCGGAGATCATTGGTGCCTCTGGTGCGTGTACGTAGCTAGTATAGTTAGCTTACTTTGCTAATCTCAAAAGCGACGAGAATGAAGATATTAAGAAACCAAGCACATGGCTGTAAATAAAATAAATCAAACAACCGAATAATGTAGCATTATTTAAGTTGTGCGTTATTTAACTAGTTAACTTTATAAGATGTATGTGTATATATATATATATATATATATATATAGCTACTACCATTTCTTATCAAGGATCCCTGACAAAGAGAACTTTCAGGCTGTGATGGGAAAAAAACAGGACTGAGCCTAATATGCGAGCCATTCTGGTGTTAAAACGAGCTAGCTTTGATGATTTTTTGTGAGCACTTGTCAGATTTAATGATGATGATGATGATATAAAGCTGAGCATTCGGGGTGGAGAACATTACTGCATTCTTACTTAATTATACCAATTACCGCATTCTTCTAGGCTGCTTCAGTAGCTTAGAAGAATGCGATCTGTACATGTAGCTCAGCACCTTAAAGGGTATTTTTTTTTATTAAAACCCAGTAAGATGGAACTCGGCTAATAGTTAAATATCACGAGTCTGAGGAAGGACATCAACTATGACTGAGATCAGAAGTATTCATACTGTGAGGCGTACAGCGGAAAAATGGGATGGCTGGGGTGGGCGGGTGCTCAGATAAACATCAAGCAAAATAGCACAAAAATAAGTATTTAAATCACTTTATCCTAGAAACTTTTAAAACATTGCAGTTTATTTTATTAGCCAGTTAATAACATAAATTCAAGCTGGTTTTATATACAGTTCTGTGCAAGAGTCTCAGGCACATGTAAAGAAACGCTGTAGAGTAAAGACGCCTTCAAAAATAATGAAACTAAATGTTTCTATATTAAAAAATCCAGTAAAAGAGCAGTAAACAGTAATAAATGAAACAGAGTCAGTATTTAATGTGACGATCCTTCGCTTTAAATAAATAAACAG
>CM075006.1:588872-599624 GCA_037576675.1 Pangasius sanitwongsei
GTTTGGAATCTAAAATGTTTTTGTACTGAATCAATAATGTAGAAGTCAGAAAATAAACATCTATAACAAAGTTTGTAGTAAAAATAAAAAAAGGTGCCAAGACTTTTGCACAGTACTGTATATATGTGTGTGTGTGTGTGTGTGTGTGTGTGTGTGTGTGTGCGCGCTGCAGTAGTTTGAATATTGACATTAAAGTTTGTTTTTGTTTTGTCGGTGGAGGTTCTGAAGAAACTGGGAAGCAGACCTCATGGGGAAAACGTTTGACTTCATCTGCATTAGATGATTGACGTATGGCTTTAACCCTTCGAGCCTTACATTAACGCTTTATGTACTTGTGATAGTAGACTTTATTTCATCAAAACTTTACCGATACTTATATTTTACTATTTTAATTGACATTGTTTTTTTTTTAAAAATAACAAGTTTTCATGGGAAATATGAAATTTCCTGAGTGATTTCAAACTATATGAAACGCATCACTGTAGCTCTGGACATCTCCATAGTTGCTTTAAAAAGCTTTTTTTTTATACGCTCTTATATGTGGAGGCTTTTTGGTCCCTTTGCGATTTCAACGCTCTTTCAGAACATTTACAGATTCATTAGCACCTTTGTAATTGGTTTGATTTCCCGCCGTGGTGAACTGCCAGCTGCTGGTAAATCCATCTCCATATTCATATTATTTTAAATTATTAATGCTTAATACGAGTGTAAGTACTAAGACAAAATCCGTTTCTTCCTTCGTAGAAAACTTGAATAATAATGTGAGTTTTAAACTAGTTTTTTTTTTTATTGGATAATTGTCACTGAGGTATTTTTCCAACATGGCATCTAATTGTCTGTGGTTTGATGCACCAGAGTGAAAATAATTACACGTCTAAAGCTTCGTCCACACCTATCTTTACATTTCCTTTTTAAAAAAAATCAACTCCATGCACCTCATTGAAAATTTCCATCCTCGGTATTTTAAGGCTGCCAGGCCTGTAGGTCATGACAGCATTTCAGTGCGTTGGCTATATGTTTTAGCTGTTTTCAACGATTTGAAGTGTCACAGTGTGAATGCTTTCTAAAATCCTGGTCAAAACCTGCGATACAGTACAATGTAGTGACAATAAAGAGTAAAGTGCAATAAATTCTTAAAGTTGTTGTAGCGTTGAAACGTCACATCGGTCCATGCGTGTTAGCTAGTGAGCCGGAGTGCAGTGTGTGTTCTGGTTTCCCACAGCAAGAATGTACGCTCGGGTCTGGGGGAAACGGGACGACGGAAACCACAAGGTGTGTTTCAACATTTTCGTGAGAACATGAACTTTTAAGACAAACACTGGGGAGAAGGTGCTTCTTCTGTATGTGTGTGTGTGTGTGTGAGGTGGATTTGGAAAAGCTGCACATGCAGCACAATGGAAAGCGAAATGTGAACCGTCAGCGTGAAGACTCGAGGGGAAAGCGAGGCCAGCACATTCCACGCTTCTCGCTCCATATGGGATCTGACCCCAAACATGGCGGGGAAAAAGAAAAAAGAAAAACAGAATGGCGCTGTAAATCTTTTATCTCAGAGCTGGATGGACGGATGGTGGAGGAATGGTAGAGAAACGAGTGTGGGGTGAGCTCCCTCAGCCAGACTGTGGTAATTTATGCTCGTACTTAAACAAAAATGGCAACAATATGAGCAAGTCTAAACACACACACGGTGCCAGGCCTGCAGTTTATTTTGGCTACGCATCACACACACGCTCTTTGTTACACACCGGTGGTCCATTACACACTTTAATAAATTGCTGAATTAAACACTCGATTAAATTAATTTTAAGCTTGCCAGTGTTCAAGCCAATGCAGGAATTTAACATGCTGATTGTTGATCTTGTGCATGATTTAATACTGAAATCGTGCACATTAGTATTCGGACCTCAGACGTAACTACAGGCTTAAGCGCTAGTCAGAAGTTACATGAGAGTTACAAACATAGAGCAGAGTTTGTCTTAAACAGAGGCGTATCTCAATTACACGCAAATCTGAGCTTGAACCTTTTTTCTCGTGTGATATCGGCTCGCGTGAGGAGCAGCACTAACCCCAGTGCCACTGTCTGACAGTATTATGTAACCACAAATGTTAAACTTGACCAAATTAATATCATCATGTTAGTGTTTTTATTATTCGATTTTAAATAGTCTCTTATTTTTGTTATATTGTATTACATTTGACAACAATGAGTGGAAAAAAACACAATTTCCTTCTCCAGTCTGCATTTTCTGTCCCTGATTTTTTTTTTTTTTCCAGGTTTAAAGGTGTTCTTGTTTAAAGGCAGCGGTGTAGATGCTACTGAAAAACCCCATCTTGGGCGCTTCTAGAAGATCTGGTGACCTCGTAGGTGTGAACTACACGCAGGTGATCCACTTCAGCAGCCGCGTAACCCGACTCTGAATACCAGGAACTTTCCCCACATAAATGCACTGATGCTAACTCTGAGTACAGCGCTGTGTACGTAACTATCTAGTGCCTAGACGTTAGTAGTATGGAGAGTGAAAAGGAGGAGTTTTCTTTTAAAGTTTGTTGTATTCATGTCCTTGACAGAACTGAACAGCAGCAAGTCTTCAGGTAACATTTCAGCTTCCTGCTTGTTTTTGACTTAACTTTCTTTTAAGTCTACCTGTTATGTATAAGTGCAAGGTGACAGATCACTGTGCGCTACTTCATGTCATTAAGCCACCTAAACAGAACATTTTTCACAGCTGCCCTTTTTACAGCCCAAAATCTCCAAAGTCAACATTACAAGCCTAATTTTCAGCTGTGGTATAGCAACATTCTTGCTAAGTGCGTCAGACATCATCTGAGCGCTCATGCTTTCAACACAGACGTGATGTATTGACTGGTAAATGTGACGCCTAGTGAATTTGCTGGAAATGTGCCTACCGAGGATGAAGTCCACACCCACCTTCATGCCAACATGGCTGTTGTGCATGTCGACGCGGGCGCGCAGGTCCTTGTTGGACCTCTTGCCCAGGAAGTCCTTGACAAACTTGTTGCTGTATTTGAGGTTGTCCCCGCAGCCCCCCCACTGCCAGGCCTTTCGGTTCTCCAGGTCAGGAGCCTCGTCACAGGTGCAGCGTTCCATCCGTCCTGCGCTGCACGCTTTAGCCATGGCATGGGTCAAACCAGCTGAGGAGATTGCGTAGAGGAACGCTGTCTCTTTAAAACCTGCACACACACACACACACACACACACACCTACTGTCAGGTTCTGTTGGTATTGTTTATATGATCAGCACTAAAATCAGAAAATGGACTAGAATTTTTTAAATATAATTTTATAATTAACATGATCAAGATTTATTTTAAAATGGAATTCTGATTTTACTTTTTTACTTCAAACGTTTCATGGACATGTTGCTGTATTTTCACTTTGGTTAACAGTTTCCTACGTTACCCACAATGGCATTTGACTACCTGCTGATAGTGTTGCAGTGGGATTTAGCCCTTGATTCATCTGTACCTAAAAAGCATGATGCAGCAGCTCTTTATTCTGTCCAGCTCTCACCTTTTCATCTGTACACTCTGCTCAAACATGTCAGCTTCCGAAGCTAACTAGCCTAGCCTGGAATTGCCATGACTCAGGAGCTAATGAATGTTATCTCCTATTGAACTCCATTGTAACTGCTCAAGCAATAACAATGACCCCCTGTGACACCATGCGACACACAATCACTAACTTCTCACAAGAATAACAAAAATACAGCACCAACCAGCAAATTAGAACCAGAATCACTAAATACGTCACAAACATTTCAGTATAACCACATTTAATGTGTTTCACATGCTTATTTACAGACTTTTAAGCAACCATTTGCCTGGTGGGTGGAGCCAATATTTCTGGAAACTAGAAACAAGGACAAAGAAAACTGGGACCTGCAAACTAGATAAAATGGAAAATAGGCAAATCTAGTGAGGAAAATAGAAACACAAGAAACAGTGGATCATAAAAACAAGAAACAGGAAAACTAAGGACGTTGGAAATTATCTGCCTTATAGCTTTCAGCCAATCAGAAACCAGCAAGGACTGGACACTCACCTCTTTTTAAGATGTTTGCTCTGTAGCGCCCCTCTAAGGTGCAGTTCCACCTCTCGAAGCGGAACTGATACTGACACTCGAGTGCGCTGAGGCTGATGGCCTCCATGAGCGTCTCGGCCACGCCCGGGTCTCGTCTGCACATCCTGCGCTGCTTCTTCTCCAGTTTGAGCCGGTCGCAGAGTTTGTAGTGTGCCCTCGCTGGTCCGTCCTCGGGCTGGAAGCTCAGAGGTAGGATGGACAGGGGCTCATTCCCCGTCAGCCTGAAAACCAAAAGAAAAAAAAGTTATTCTATTACTGTAAAGTGTTCAAATCATCCATGAGGTGTCCTGTGGCTGTGTCCCAAAACCACTACATAGGACATTCACTGTGTTCCAGTGCATTATGGGTAATCTGTAATTGTGACATTGTTTAGACAATAAGCTGTCTCATCCAGACAGGAACACTTGTACACTTTTTATTGCGTGTATTTACCGTGTGTAATTATCGTCTGTCCTGCTCTCAGCCAATCAGAGCACTGCAATAGAGTGTGAGAAGTGTAATTGTTAGATTAACACACACAGCGAGTTGGTGTGTTGAGCTGAATAGCCGTGAGCGCGCCCTGTTCGAACATGTTGTAGGAATCCATGTGTGTGAGAAAACACCAAGCATTAATACACCTCTTTACACTTATTCACCTGCAGGAATGTAGTCTGTACAATTTACACACACACACACACACACACACACTCAAGAACAAGTGAGAGACACACTAACACATAGGAATAATTAAAATTATTCCTGCGAGAAGTTAGCGGTTGTATGAAGCTCTGATGTCGTTGGGGGGCGTTGTTATCGTTAGCACAGTTCTAATGGAGTTTAATAGGATAAAACATTTCAATTATCTCAAATATAACTCTACATTCACACTGGCAAGTGACAAGTCACAAATACCACATGTAGTTTGTATCTCGTGGACAAGCAAGCTCACTGTACTAGCTACGTACACTCACTAGAAGATCCAACGATCTCTGCTACTTCCTTCCAAACTTTTTGTTTGTAATGTCTCTAAACTGTACTACTTACTAACTCACATCAAACAGTTTAAACATGTGGCTTGCACAAAGCTAAACTGGAGGCTATATGCTTCTATTACTTGTTCGCTAAATTAGCCCTGTAGCTGAAATGCAAAACTAAAGAAGAACATATCTTCACGTCTTCACACACAGAACGTGTCTTGGGGTAAAGGGGACACTGTGGACGTCCTGTGTACAGAAACCAGTCCTCAGACAAATGCAGTCCCTTCTGGTTTTCCCCTTAGGGAAGGACAATTCTGGCACGATGACACACACACACACACACACACACACACACAGAGCGGGCGATGCCCTAACACCTCTCGGTGTCAGTTTATTTTAGAGCGAGCGTCAATAAAACCCTGACCGGCATTCTGAGGTTTTCCAGACCAGCCTGACTTCAACAACACGCCTCTCGCTCATTATGTGTAATTCTGGGTCAATTTTACACGTCCAACACACAGCTGTGTGGATAAACCAGTTTATGGGAATCTCTCTCTCTCTCTCTCTCTCTCTCACACACACACACACACACACACACACGCAGGGTTTTACACAGTCTAGTGTATCGTCTTAAATCTGACACTCAACAACTCAACACTAGAAGTGCTTTTTTTTTTTTATCAGTTATAAAAAGTGAATTTTCCATCATTTTTCACTAATATCAGTCCAGGTCAATGTGTTCTGATTGGCTGAGAGCAGGTCAGTGTGTTCTGATTGGCTGAGAGCTATAGTGAGCATAAAACAGTCAATATCAGTCTGTAAGAGAACTAGTTCTCAGTTTCCTCTTTTCTGGTTTTTCCGTTTCAGTTTCTTAGTTTGAGGCGTCTCCTATTTTCCATTGCGCCTTTTTACAGGACCTTAGTTTCTTTTCTTTTTTTTTCTTTTTTTAAGTCATTTTACTTTCATTGTGTTCCCTAAATTCCAGGGTCCCTAAGTTACAGGTCTTCAGTTTCTTTGTTCCCTTCTTTTAGTAATTTTAGCCTCAGGGTTTTCTTTAGTTTCCTTCTTCCCTAGTTTCCAGGTCCCCACATTCTTTATTTCCCAGTTCAGAGAGTCTCTAATCTCTAGTTTTCTTCTTGTCCAGTTTGGAGTGTCCCTAGTTTACAGGTTCCTAGTTTCCTTTATTATTTTTTTAGTTTGTTGAGTTCCAAGTGTACAGGTCTGAAGTTTCATTCTTCACTAGTTTTCTTTTTCCCTAATTTCATACTTCCCTCTTTCTAGTGTCCTTAGTTTACAGGTCCCTAGTTTCCTTCTTGCCAGTTTGTAGTGTCCCTACTTTCCTCCTTCCTCTTAGTCTCTGGTGTTCCTAGTTTATAGGTCCCTAGTTTCCTTCCGGTCCAGGTTAGAGTATCCCTAGTTTTCTTTTTTCCCTAGGTTTGTGGTGTTTCTGGTCTGACATTGAACCTCATTTATAATATCAGGACTGGACAAATGATAAATTTATTAGAGAGCCTGTCGCTAATAAGAAGCTTCATTGTGCTGCTCTGCCATGTGTCTTGTCCCAGAAATCGAACCGATTTGGTTAAAATGTGGTAGCTAATGTAATTTAATAATAAATGATGAGCTAGTTAGCCAGATAAGTGCATTAATGCAGATTTAGAGAAGATACTGATCGTGTAGCCGTACTTCTTTTCCTCCCTGATAAAGTTTCTAATGCAGTGAAGTGAAGTGAAGTGACTTTGTGGCCAAGTGTGGTGACCCATACTCGGAATTTGTGCTCTGCATTTAACCCATCCAAGTGCACACACACAGTAGTGAACACACACACAGTAGTGAACACACACCCAAAGCAGTGGGCAGCCATTTTAGCTGCGGCGCCCGGGGAGCAGTTGGGGGTTCAGTGCCTTGCTGAAGGGTCTCACCTCAGTCGTGGTATTGAGGGTGGAGGAGACGCTGGTCATTCACTCCCCCCACCTACAATCCCTGCTGGACCTGAGACTCGAACCCACGACCTTCGGGTTACAAGTTCGACTCTCTAACCATTAGGCCACGACTGCCCCCACATCGTGTTTGTGACCTCGACAAAAAGTCAGCAAGTTGTTGGCAAAAATTTCAGCTATGAGCTGTGGTGTTCTCCCTTCAGTTCGTACGTAAATAACATTATTAAACCCATTTTGGCTAGCGTCTTTATTGTGTAAACCAAGAGGTGACTTGCGCGTAGTAAGCAGGAGAGTTATATGACTGCTCTGTGCTGCTTGGTTTCAGTGTTTCAACATACCTGAGTGTTCCTGATGCTGAAAAGATTGTCGCTAATTAACCCACCTAGTAAAAATTGCTGTACCAGTAACTAGATCGTGACTCGGAGGATGTGTAGTGCTGCAGGCAACTATGAATAAAAACTAACAGCCCAACATGAACTCTGCTTCAGGCCACGGAACTGTCCACTGCTTAATACCAACAGGGTCTGATGATTGAAATTTTGTAATGATTTTCCACATGGCGACATGCTGATGTAGAGCGAAAGGCGAGTTTTGCAAATTCAGAGTTCCTGGTGGCAATTTTTCATTCTTATGGAGCGTTTCATGAAGGTGCGTCATGACATTTAGAGGACATAGTCGATGTGTCCTTCCTGACCTTCAGTGGCCAACACTCCTCTGAACGCCCGTCACGGTCCACAGTGTAAATGAGGCCCACAGGACTTTGTGCACGTGTCTAAGCTTGAGGATTGTACATTCTTTCCAAAAAAAAAAAGGTGTTTGCTTTTCTCCTGCATTTTGACAACGGGGACGAATTTCGAAGTGGAAACCAGGCAAGTCACAACTTGGGGGTTTGGGGGATGCGAGTTTACAGGCATTTATTTTTAAAAGGGAAGGTACACGAGACACACTCTGTAATGGGATGACAAATATGATGAATGCGTTAAAGTTCATAGTGTTATTCATGTTATTCCAAAAAGTCCTGAACCAGTAGGGGTCAGTCCATGCCTGTGCTGACACAGCAGCAGGGACCAGATAGAAATTTCAGAACGATGACGAAACAAAATCCATTTCTCCAAAAACGTGTACGAGTCAAGCATCTGTTTTCATCAAGTATCTCCAGTAAAGATTTATACTTTTTTTCTTTTTACTGCATGTCGCAAGCAGCTGTGTGTTTAATCCTCGACTACGAGTAATGTGTATCTTGTTCGTGCTGCGATGTGCTCACACCCCGAAGCGAGAACTCGAGAACAAAAAGAGGATCGACGCGTCTTTCTTCTGCTCGTTCTTTCTACGTGACGTCCATCATATATCTGCTGCACAAAAGCAGCTATAGAACTAGAGCCATTTCAAATGCAGAGATCCGCTAATCCCTACACCCTCCGGCTAAACACTCCCTCCCACTTCTGCAGCTTTACCTCTTTACCCACAATGCCACAGGGGCGGGAATGTACAGGTGAGAACTAGAGAGCATTCGCAGTGATGAGAGAAAGTGTGTTTGTTTGTTTGTTGAGTTCAGTTTACTCTTTAGTCATCACAAAATATCATTATATAAGAGCGAAGAAGGACAATGCAACACAGTTCCACTAAAACCTGCAGAACTTTTATATCTTTATATTCCAGCAGAGTTGACGATTCCATGCGTTTGCAGTGGATATCAAGTTATAGGCGCTATGCCAGCTTGTCAAATTAATCTTTAATAATACGTATTGTGTAATGTAGCTACGTATATAGGTTCAGGTAAGAGATTAAGCAGGTATGTTTTGTTGTTTGAACCACTTTTGCACCACAGACTCTGACATAGAGGTGAGTTTGAGCAATCCCTCCGCTCCCACAGTTATTATTTATTACAAATTTGTACCTGCCAACTGTATCAATGATTTCTAACAAACACAATTGGCTCTATTTTTGAAAATATAAACGAATTAGTGATTTAAATCGCTATAAAAGTCTGATCAGGATAAAGAAGTTACTGCAGATGGATGGATGAATGAGTTCAGTAAATAGGTTTTATCCAGATTCACACCTCTACTCTGAACAGATAAGACTTCTGGTTTGAATTGAAGCAGGGAATAAGTGCACACATCTCTGTCCTTTCATCTTTAAACATTTCTTTATTCATCTTTCTTTTTCTATTTATTATTTATTTATTCAAAAAAACCCTTCCCTTTCTAACTTCTCCAGTTCTCTCTATAGTTAGTCTACAGCTATACAGTGGAAATACTTTGCAGGGTTGCATCCAGACTGCAGTCCACCAGGTGATGACCTGTGGTGTACTGGAACCGCTACTAAGATGGTGAAGGTGATTCAACCAAAGGAAAGTGTTAAAATCAATACCGAAGCGCAGACTAGCTAACTGTCACGGACGTGTTCTAAAAATGAGCTTCTCTCAAACAGGTCGTGTGGAAAATATCACGCTGAGTTGATGATGAATAACTGAGCACGTCAACACTGTCACGAATGATGTTCGTACGCCAAATCTCCTCCACAACACACACGTACACTGCGTTCAGGCCCTCCTGTCACCACGGATTTAAGTATAGAGCTCTGACTGAGCCCTGAAAATCTCAGCCTGATGTCATTACACACAGATCACTGTATGCACACACACACACACACACCGACACACACTTGCCCAAGTCCTGATTGGTCAGTGCTACATGTGGCTACAAGGGGAGTTTTTCTGGCCATGTCGCCAGGCTGCTCACTTTCCCACAATCCCTTGCACATGTATTTGTGCCTCCCCATAAATGTGGAAATGAATAGGAGTGATATTACTCTGAGTCATGTCCCTTTTCTCCTGTGCTCATGTTTTAGACGTTGCCACAGCAACACGCTGAGCGTGATAGGAAAATAAAACAGCGAAGGTTTACGTTATCTTTACTTATCTCTAATCTTTCTTCATCACGGCTGTTTGATCAGCTTGGCCCCTTTTTCGCCAACAGTGTTAATAACACGTGGATGGAGACGTGTATTTACAGCATGTAGACTGACACAGAGTCTGTGGACGCGAGGGTGCGTTCAAAACAATAAATTAATTAAATTTAATAACATAAAAATCCCAGCACTGACAATACTAAAACGAACAATACTTAAAATAAAGTACTACCATTTCCGATACTAACACTACCAATAATAACAGTACTAACAGTACCAGTACTACCAATACTAACTTTACCAGTACTAACACTACCAGTACTAACACTACCAGTACTAACACTAACAATACTAACACTACCAGTACTAACACTACCAATACTAACTTTACCAGTACTAACACTACCAATACTAACAATACTAAAACGAACAATACTTAAAATAAAGTACTACCATTTCCGATACTAACTCTACCAGTACTAACACTACCAATACTAACATGAAAGTGCTAACACTACCAATACTAACAGTACTAGAAACACTAACACAAAATCATTAACAATACCAATACTAACACTAGCAGTACTAACAAAAACATTACTAACACGAAAGTATTAACACTAACAAGACTAATAGATTAATAAATACTAATAAAGTCAAATAAAGTATATTCCAGTGTATTTGACCAGTAGAGCACGATTCTGAACAATGAACAGTACTGACAACACTAACTCTAACACTACAGTGTTAATGCTAACACAACAACACTAACTCTAACACTACAGTGTTAATGCTAACACAACAACACTAACTCTAACACTACAGTGTTAATGCTAACACAACA
>CM075006.1:599724-602224 GCA_037576675.1 Pangasius sanitwongsei
CTAACACAACAACACTAACTCTAACACTACAGTGTTAATACTAACACAACACTAACTCTAACACTACAGTGTTAATACTAACACAACAACACCAACTCTAACACTACAGTGTTAATACTAACACAACAACACTAACAACATTATTAATAAAAGATGCTACAGAGATAATTAAGTAATTTCAGTTTCCGTCTGGTTGTTGGTGGTTTATTTGTACAGCTTTGGTGGTGCTCGTTAGGGCTAACGACTTTTAAATTGGTGTGTGAGAATCATTATGGAGCTCTAATGAGGAGTGAGGTCATGAAGATGAAGCCACACACACACACACACACACCGACCGTATGAAAAGCTGCATTAACCACAGTTAATCCCTAAGAGTCTGATACAGTGATGTCTGGAAAACACACACGCCGATGGAGAGCAGGCAGCAGTAAATGCCAGCCAAGAGAGTGACTGAGCTTCACCTCAGTGACACACACACACACACAAACACACACTCATCACACACACACGCTCATCACACACACACACACACGCTCATCACACACACACACACGCTCATCACACACACACACACATCACACACACACACACACACATGTTCATCACATACACACACACGCTCATCACACACACACACATGTTCATCACATACACACACACTCTCATCACACACACACTCATTACACACGCTCATCACACACAAACATGCTCATCAGATACACACACACAAACATGCTCATCACACACATGTTCATCACATACACACACACTCTCATCACACACGCTCATCAGACACAAACATGCTCATCAGATACACACACACATTCATCACATACACACACACTCTCATCACACACACACACACATGTTCATCACATACACACACACTCTCATCACACACACACACACACACACTCTCATCACACACACACACACTCATTACACACGCTCCTCACACACAAACATGCTCATCAGATACACACACACACAAACACGCTCATCACACACACACGTTCATCACATACACACACGCTCATCACATATACCCACGCTCATCACACACACATACGCTCATCACACACACAAACACTCATCACACACACGCTCATCACATACACACACACACATATCACACGCTCATCACACACACACAAACACACATGTTCACATACGCACGCTCATCACATACACACACCACACACATCACACACTCATCACATATACACACAAACAAACATGTTCACACACACGCTCATCACATACACACACACACACACGCTCATCACACACACACAAATACTCATCACACACATGCTCATCACATACACACACATATCACACGCTCATCACACACAAACACTCATCATACACAAACTCATCACACATACTCATCACATATACACACATACTCATCACACACACATACTCATCATATATACACACATACTCATCACACACATACTCATCACATATACACACATACTCATCACATATACACACATACTCATCACACACACATGCTCATCACATATACACACATACTCATCACACACACATACTCATCACATATACACACATACTCATCACACACACATACTCATCACACACACATGCTCATCACATATACACACATACTCATCACACACAAACTCATCACACACACATGCTCATCACATACACACGCTCAGCACACACACACACAAACACACACACGCTCAGCACACACACAAACACACACATGCTCATCACACACTCTCATCACATACACACACACAAACACACAGATGCAGGGTCATCACACAAATACGCTCTTCACACACAAACACACACTCATCACACACACTCACATGCTCATCACATACACACTCACACACTCATCACATATATATATATACATCACATATCACTACACTAACATACTCTACTAAATGTTAACACAATCTGATAAACACCACAACACTCTAACACACACTAATACACACCAACACTCTGTAATAAACACTAATGTACTCCACAACACTCTAACACACACTAACACACTCTAACACGTGCTAACACACTCTAACACACACTAACGCACGCTAACACACACTAATACACACCAACACTCTGTAATAAACACTAATGTACTCCACAACACTCTAACACACACTAACACACTCTAACACGTGCTAACACACTCTAACACACACTAACGCACGCTAACACACACTAATACACACCAACACTCTGTAATAAACACTAATGTACTCCACAACACTCTAACACACACTAACACACTCTAACACGTGCTAACACACTCTAACACACACTAACGCACGCTAACACACACTAATACACACCAACACTCTGTAATAAACACTAATGTACTCCACAACACTCTAACACACACTAACACACTCTAACACGTGCTAACACACACTAACACACTGTAATAAACACTAATGCACTCTGATAATAATAACGTAATCTACTACACTAGACTAACTACCTTACCAGC
>CM075006.1:607224-609724 GCA_037576675.1 Pangasius sanitwongsei
TTTGGGTGTGCAGCTGTGACTCACGTTGTGTCGCTTTGCCAAAGTGCACTTCATGTCGCGCCTCCGTTGCCGGATCGAGACACTCGAGATAACATTCATCCGAGAAACACTCAATCACACTTGAAACAAAAAACTCCCCGAGCACTTAAAAAGAAACCTCCCTATTTTTTTTTGCCACACGCTTGATCAAAAAACGACAAAGAGCAAATCAGTGCTCATTAGAGAAGATAAGGCCGAGGGTGCAATGTGAACTGCGCACCTCTCTCTCCTAATGTGTTTCCTATAGTTTGTTTTCACAACCTGATAACGAGGACGTGCACTTCATCAAGACACAGTGCCGAAAGCAGAGAGCTTCAAGTGCTCTTGAACAATAGCCGTCCACCCTCGCACGCTCACGGCGCAATATGAAAAATCATAAACAGGCTGCCCTAATCATTTCCAGCCATTCAGATATGAGTAAGAGAGACAAATGATCCTAATTTGTCATTCCTCAGAATCTACAAAGTGTCTACTTCCTTCAGGATTTATCGAGAAAGGATTCCGTCCCAAATCACATATCCTTCCTTTCCTCAGTGTGCTTGTGCAGCTGTTAAATTTCTTATCGTGTGACACTTAGTTTATGTTCTTTTATGTATATATATATATATATATTTTTTTTTTTTTTTCACTCAGAAACACGATTGTGGAATTGAATACAAGAAATTAATTAACAAACAACCTTCAAGAGTTGAAAAGATTCATTCAAAAAGAACAGTTCATTCACACTTAGTCACTCTGCTAAACAAATCTCTTGTTTATGAAATTAATTTTCGAAGCAGTGATGCAGATAAATCATTTAATTAAAGTTACGAGCCAACGAACTGGTCACATTCGATTCGCAACTGCTCACGATTCTTTTACGTCAAGAGTCATTTTTAGCAAAAAACGATTCATATCTATTCATTACTATTTATTTATTGTCTTGTTTCCTTTTCAGGTCACAACTTTATAAACTTTACACCAGCTGCACTGTGTTCAGCCTCGCTGTGCTAAATGAAGTGTTTGTTTACCGAACGGCTGCTAATAACAAGAACCAGCTGTTTTACATCAAACCGGAGAATCTATAAAATCGATTCACCTGATTCATTTTAATAATTGAGTCTCTGCAATGAACAAATCTCTCGTTTATAAAAAAAAAAAGCTACCACTAGCTCAGAGTTTCGGAGCAGTGACATAAAAGTATCACATTAAAACATTTTATATTTCATTACAGTTCACGAAGATCAACTTGGTAAAGTGAGTCATAACAAACATCATTACATTCCACCAATAAACCGACCGCAGTTCAAACTGAGCAAGAGCCATTTACTTAGAAAGAGTCACTTGGAGACAAAATGATTCTTTTCTATTCATTACTTTTTGTTTACATTGCTGTTTTGTTTTTAAAGTGTATTTCCTCATGAGATCACAACCTTATAAGCTTTTATAAAATAGTCTCGCTGTGCTAAATGAAGCATCTGTTTACTGTTTACCGAACGGCTGCTAATAACAAGAACCAGATTTTATTTATTTATTTATTTTTTTACAGCAAACCCGGAGAATCCCTCAAATCTATTCACCTGATTCACTTTTTTAATTTATTTTTTTTAAAAGAGTGGGATTGATTCCACCATGACTCACTCACATTGAGTCTGGAAATAAAGTTCACTTGTTAAAGTGAGTCGTGATAAACGTCATTACATTCAACCGATGAACTGACCGGATTTTGATTCACAGCTCAAATTGATCAGGAGTCGTTTACTTAGAAAGAGTCATTTGAAGACAAAACGATTCTCTTTGTTACTATGTATTCAAGTGGCTTTGTTTTTAAAGTTTATTTCCTCATGAGGTCACAACTTTAAAAACTTTACACCAGTGTGTATTCAGTCTCACTGTGCTAAATGAAGCATTCGTTTAACAAGAACCAGCTGTTTTTGCAACAAACCGGGGAATCCCTCAAATCGTTTCACCTGATTCGCTTTAAAACAGAGCGACCCAGCCATGGCTGTTTTTCCGTGTGTGGTTTGGTTTGGATGTGCTGAGTGTGAATACGGTTCAAACAGGCCCTCGGGGAAGCTTTTATCGCAGATAAAAATCTCTCCCTCCCCACCCTACCCCCTATCAGCTCACACGTGACACAATATTTGGAGATCTGTTACGCGCCTTTTGTTACGGCTGTCACTCATTAGCAAAGACAACAAAAACACCTTCGAAGGAAAATCCTCTGGCTACTGGAGATGAAGATAACACCGATCCGATTGTTGCACACTCCGTAACAGTGAGCACTTTCACCTCGCCGGAGCGCTCACACTTTCTCTGAATCCGGACATGAACAAATCGTTTTCATACTAAGTTTATTTTATTAGCGCGCGCGCACACACACACACACACTCACACACACACACATACACACACAGACGGAGAGGTTTGTGTTTAGTGTTTTCACTGCCGATCGCTCGCAGCCAGGGTTTGGTCCCGAACA
>CM075006.1:612224-619060 GCA_037576675.1 Pangasius sanitwongsei
AAAGGAGAAGTTTATTTAACATTTATGGAAGGAGTCTCCAGTGTCAGCACTTTGTAACAGTCAGAGGTGAAGCTGTAACTTTACGTTTTTTGACATCTTCAGGACAGAGGAGTTTACGCTTTATGTTTTCTCGGTAACGTGTAACATTTTTTTTAAAAGACAGAATAAAGAGCGGCTGGTGAAGGAGCGACTATTTATAGCTGCTATAATGTAAGTGACAGGAACTAACTTGTTTCACCATCATTAAATGTAACTATATACAGATAAAATGTATGACATGTCTTTCTTTAATAAATAAAAACTTAAATGAATAAATAGCTTAAATGACTACAATTGCTGTGGTATAAGAGGAATAAAATATTCAGGGACATGCTGCTATACGTCAAGGTCACTGTATTGTGAAAAGGGTGATGACGGCCATTCAGAATGCACTTCAAAGTCATATTTTTTTAATGAAAATGGTGTGTCCTGTGTTTCACTTTTCCTTCTCTTGTTGTTGGTCACATTGTTTGCTCCTTATTTGCATAAAGTTAAACTTGACTCTGCCCTTCCCACTTTGCATCACCAACGGTTATGGGTACGCCAGGGTTGGAGGCAAACTCTCCATCAGTCAGTAAATTCTTTTAGTAGGGACTGTTTAAAATAACTATTTTAATTGGATATTTTTCAGCAGTTCATCTTGGTATGACCCTTTGAAGAAAAAAGGAGGGAAACACTGATATGAAATGGTGGCTAAATGTTAAAATTGAGGAGTTTTTGAATTTACAATAAATAAGTGCTTACTGCTGGACCCTTGACCAAAACACTTACACATGCTCAGGTTTCTACCATATAAATTTAAAAAGGAAAAACAGAAAATGTTGAAAAAAAGCAATGAGACAGAGACAGAACAGCAAAGATCTTGTCAATCCCCTCAATGGACCGGTAATGGTCCACACTCACACCGTCCACCATGTTATGTTTCCCGGTGAGACTCTGCTGTGCACGTTTTTGCTTCTCTTTCTCACTGGAGCTTTTTCCTTTCTTTCTTTTGTATGTGTGATGTTTATTTTGTGCCTGTCTTTTGTTTTATTTTGTTTAATGTTTTTGTTCGCTGGTTGCCCTTTGTGGTGGAGCTTCAGACTCAAGTTTGAGTGGCAGATTTCAACTGGCCTTGATGTTGCATGAGTGATGAGTGACTGCTTCCTGCGAATTGACTGCTGCACATGATTGGCATGCCTGTTGCTTTTGGCAATGGTGGGGAAGTTTGCTCTGCTCTGCATCTTTAACTTTCTGTTTGTGTTGTTTGGTGCCATTGTTCTGAGCAGTCCTGTGGCTGTTCGGTCCTCTGTGCTATGACGTGTCCATGGTGGCACTTGGACAGCCATTTGGACTGTCTGGGCTGTTCCAATGCTGGCCATCAGTGGGACTCAGCTATGCCTATGTTTGCCATTTGGTTGTTTGATCACTATTTATTTTTTGTCTTTCTCAAACTAACGTGGGTTTGAGAAAGCTGCTTTACAAAGATGGACAGGGTAGAGAGAGGCTAATACTTTGCGCAGGACAACAGCCAGTAATTGTACACATAGAAAGTGTACAATGTAGGTGGATTTCAAGAATACTCAGCAGTGTTTGGAATTATTTAACTAGACTTGCAAGTATCAAGGGACTGTAGAAAAATTAATTCAGCAAATGCTGCAACTAAAAGAAAATCAGTACAGAAAAACCACAATTTTAGACTGTTTTAGCTGTACAGCAATAAGAGCTTATACAGTACATCATGATAGTCTGTGTGTGCAATATTGTTATCACAAGCATTTCTAGATACTGTCACTTCGCTTTTCTTTCTATGGTAGGCAGCATTTTTGGGCAGATAAAAAGTCTGCCTTGTCAAAAGGCAATGTAACGACAGCTGACTAAAACAAAAATGATTTAATATTGGTAGTGGTTGTAGATTGCAAGGACACAGCCTTCCAAACATCACTGATTTACCCACTGTACACACTGTGCACATTGTAAATGCCCTGTTCCAGAGTTATGAACATGAGTGTTTCCTGTCTCTCGTCTTGCATGGTTCACTCCTGATCTGTTTCTCTGATAAATCACTAATAATTAAATCCTGTTTGAGACGGAGCCAGGTGCACTCGAGTCATGCATCAGCATTCATGGAAATGTCTGATTGTGCTTATGACATGCTTCAGGAATTCAGCTCATTCATGTCTCTAACACAGAGATAGCGAGACAACAGAGAGGAACAGTGTAACACCACAGGACCAGGTTACTAAACGTTCTACCTTCCCAGTGCTTCTTGCCAGAGGGAAGCAGCTTGAAATGGTGTCCAGAAAGCATGTTTTAAAGTCACAGATAACATTTAGCAGAAAGAAGCATTTACCATCCCGAAGAGAAGGTCCTTAGGAAATAGACGGTTCAGCTACAGCTCTAATGACATCCCATATGGTCAGATGAAGCAATGGTGATTAGCATTAGAAGAGAAAGCAATAAAGTGTATAGAGCAGCTCTCTGAACATAGCTATCCTGCAGAGACACAACATGACTCTAGCCATCCTGAATGCCTTATACCCAGAGAACCTGTCATGTGAGACAACTGGCTCAAATAATTCCTCAGATCAATCCAGCGGTCTTGTGTTTCTTCAGTTCCCTACTCACAACTTTCTTTCCCAACTGCTATTACAAACACCTACAAACACCTGTCAAAATAAATATCCCTGAAAATACAATGTTAATTTATGCATCAACCTGCAGATTGGACTAGTTAAAACTAGCTATCTAGGAAGGTACCTAGGCTACACAGTTCAATGGCTAGTTTTAGCTTGCAAGTAATGTCACCACAAACTGTAGTTTTTATTTATAAAGCTTGATAAAGTGATGCTGATGTTTTACTTATTCAAACAGAGATGATGTAAACTGTTTTATCTGGCAAATACCATATAAGTCACGCAGCACCAGTAGGTTTCTGTATTCTTGAAAGCCCTCGATGACTACAAATTATGCTCATAAATATGGCAGTTTCAAGAAAAAAGTCATGTGACTGAAACAGGATTTACTCAGCTTCATGGTATACTACTGGAGTGTAACGTGCCCAGTCCAGCCAGCAAGGCAACCTCTTTCCACAGCACACACAACACCCTTGGCAGTGCAAACCCAGTGAGCCGCCTCACCAGAATACTAACACCTGAACATCGTTTCCCGCTCATCACCAACTTCATATAAGTCTCACCCATTAATCAGTTCCTTGTGCAGCATTGCACTTCCCCGTGTGCTCTCGCTCTGCCACAATTTCCACTTATGCTATTGCATGTGTCTCTTGTTGTTTTGATTCGATTCCTCGTCTTCTGTTGCTCAGCTCAGCTCTTTTCAAGTCAAGTCAAGTGGCTTTATTGTCATTTCAACCATATACAGCTAGTTAGTACACAGTGAAACAAAACAATGTTCCTCCAGGACCGTGGTGCTACTACTTTTATGTCAGCATATCCGGTTTTTGTAATTTCTGTTGGTAGCTCCCTTTCAGGTTTGTTGTGTTTGTTTATTTCCTAGTTCTGTTCTATAGTGGTTTAGCTCCCGCCTTGGTTTAATTATAGTGTTTAGTTTTTGCTGTTGTTTGTATTGTATGTTGGTCTCTATAAACCTCTAAAGTGTCCTCTCTGTCAGTTTGTGTCTTTTATTACAGAATGCTGTGTCAACCCACAACAGATGCTGCAGAAAATTAGTCCAGGTTGCAAATGGAGTTGACCAGTTTGGAGTTGATATTTCAAGCTCAACAACAACAAATCAGTCAGTTACAACATCAACTCACTCAACAAGTGCAGCAAACTAACCAACTCGCTCAACTGGTACAAACTCTCAACCAACTATTGGCTATGACTGAATCGACTCGTCTGTGAATCTGGGCGAGGTGAGTCGACTCCTTCCCACAATTGGAAAATCTCCAATTGAGATTCTCAATTCTCAAAATCTCCAGAGAGAGCGAGAGACTGGGTCACAGCCATTTGGGAAGGACAAGAGAGGAGACAGGGTTGTATGAACAATTTACTACCATGTTCAAAACTGTGTTCAATCACCCCTCACAGGGCAGGGCGTCAGGAGAAGAACTTTTTCAATTATGACAGGGAAACCAGTCAGCAGAAGAGTATTCACTGAATTTTCATACTCCGGCAGCTCAGTCTGGATGGAATGGCAAGGCTTTCATCTCAGCCTCAGAGCTACATTTGAAGATAGCCTGTTGTGATGATGCCCTGACTCTGGACCAGCTGATTGCCCTCTCAATCCACTTTGACCAACTGTTACTGGAATGCACTCCAATGACCTCTATGCCTCCCAGAGATTGATCAGTCACACCTCTTCAAGGAGGAATGTAACAGACGCATACAGAATGTCCTGTGAAACCTCAGCAGCAGAGTCCCTCAGTGAGTTCTGGAATTACCATACCTCCTTCTAATTCCTTGATTGTGGACATAAAGTTAAACTGGAATAATCATTCTATAAATGTTGCAGGACAGAATGATTCTCGTGCAGCTGGAAGCTTCATAGCTAAGCATCTGGTACAGGCATACAACATCCCTGTCCGCCCCTGTACACCCCCTCTTCAAGTAAAGGGATTAGATGGTCAATGTTTGGGTTCTTCGAGAGTGTCAGAGAAAACAATAACACTGTCACAACAAATTGGAAAAAAATCATGTGGAAATATATACTTATATGTGTTTGGCTCACCTGGATATTCTGTGGTTTTAGGATTTCCATGGCTCCAACAACATGAACCCATCATCAACTGGTTGAGAGGTGAAATCATCAGCTGGTTCCCCAAATGCTCAGACCGTTGTCTCCAACTCCAGTGAGGCTCTACATCCATAGAGAGCCCAGCAGTCCAGGGGTTGGAGTGTGTGCCCAAAGAGTACCAACATCTGGCAGCAGTTTTCAGCAAGCAAGCTGCAACCGTGCAACTCCCGTGTCATCGATCATGGGACTGTGCCATTGACCTGTTACCTGGGACCACCCCTCTGAGGTCTAGAATTAATCCCCTGTCCACCAAGGTTATGGCCACTATGGATGAGTATATCCAGGCCCTAAGACAGAGGTTCATCGGGCCAGCCTCACCAAGAAATTCCACTACCCCCTGCCTTTGGTGCCAGCCACACCGGAGCAAATGTGGAGAAGCATGTACAACCTCCAGCCCCAGCTGTGTTCTAGTCATTCAGTGAGGTACTCCATGACATGGTCCACAGGAACGTGATAGTCTACATTGATGATAACTTGGTGTATTTTCACAGCCTGGAGGAGCATGTGTATCACCAGAATTCTGGCATCCTGGGGTAACACAGACAGCTCAATCCAAATCTGATCACTACTGGTGGCCTAGCCTTCTTGCTGATGTTCAAAGGTTTGTTTGGTGGAGTTAGATCAGTTTTCTAAAGGATGTTGTTTGATCCCTCTCCCAGGACTCCTGACTGCATACCTAACTGCCAAAACACTGTTCCATCATGTGTTCCATCACTTTGGCTTAACGGAGGACATTGTGACCAACTGACCATTCATGGAAGCACTGGGGGCCAACATGAGTCTATCATCGGGGCACCATCCTGAATCCAATGGCCATGTGAAGAGACTTAACTAGGAGCTTGGGTGGTATCTGAGCAGTTACTGTGTGGACCGCCAGAACAACTGGTGTAGGTACCTCCCCTGGGCCAAATATGCTCAGAACTCTCTGGTCCATTCATCATCCAGACTCACTCCCGTCCAGTGCTACCTGGGTTACCAACCCCTATTGTTTCCCTCATGTACATTTGGAGAGTGTCTTCAAATGACAGAAGGGCAGAGTAGCTCCAGGGTAGCTCCAGACTACATGCTGGGAGAGAGAGTCTGACTATCCACCAAGGACCTGAACCTCAGTTTACCCTCCAGGAAGTTGTCCCTAAGTTTCACAGGTCCTTTCAAGATCATTTGCAGGATAAACCTGGTAACATAAAGACTTCAGTTAATTGCACAGTTCAGAATCTTCCCATCATTTCATGTCTCTTTCCTCAGGCATGTTGTTCCAGAACCCCTGCAAGACACTGCCCTCTGCAGCATGCCACCTCCAGCCTTCACCTTGGATGGACAGCCAGCCGATGCGGTTAGGGCCCACCTTGATTCCTGTAGGAGAGAGGGACAGCTCCAGTATTTGGTTGACTGGGAGGGCTATGGTCCAGAGGAGTGTTCTTGGGTCACTTCTGAAGATGTGTTGGATCTACTACTGAAAGCAGTATTCCATTGACAATGACCCAGTCATCCTGGGCCCAGAGCTGGTGGCCATCTGACTAGCCTCAGGAGTGGCTCCTTGGGAGGGGGCTTCTGTAACGTACCCAGTCCAGGCAGCAAGCCAATCTCTTCCCACAGCTCACACAACACCATCAGTGCCCTCCTTGCCAGAATACTAACACCTGAACACTGTTTCCCACTCATCACCAACTCCATATAAAACTCATTCATCAGTTCCCTGCGCAGCATTGCACTTCCCCATGTGCTCTCACTCCTCCACTCTTTCACTTACACTATTGCCTGTGTCACTTGTTGTTTTGATTCGATTCCTTGTCTTCTGTTGCTCAGCTCTGCTTTTTTATGTCAGCGCTTTCTCTTATAAAGCCCCACAGTCATGGAACAGCCTTCCAGTTAGTGTTTGGGATCAGACACAGTCTGAACTTTTGTTAATAGTTTTTTTCTTAGGTAAAGGCGCAGATCTGGAGGGTTCACAGGTTTTGGTAAACTGATACGTTTGGATGCTGTCGGGCGCCCGGGGGGGGGGGGGGGGGGGGGGGGGGGGGGGGGGGGGGGGGGGGGGGGGGGGGGGGGGGGGGGGGGGGGGG
>CM075006.1:623792-635134 GCA_037576675.1 Pangasius sanitwongsei
AGTACGAAGCTGCTCGTGGCAACTGCAGCCCCAAAGCCACTACAGCAATCGCAGTCCCAAGCCATTACAGTACAGCTCCCCATATGAACCGCATTCCAAAGCCATCTCCACAGCCCCCAAGACACAATAGTGTCTAGAGCACTGCCTTTAAACACAAACACTCACCTTTAAACCTGAAAACAATCAGGGATAGAAAACATAGGACTGTATGAATGAGAAGATGATGAGCACTGAAATAAATCTAATAGTATATCAGCAATATATAACCGCATGAATAGTCCTAGTTGTAATTGTCACATTAATCACTGGTTTAATTTAGCAAAATGGCTTCCACACTCATTATTCAGTAGCACATAGAATAGCACTTGATCCAGCACATCCTGTTATTTTATATTTTATTCTACTATTATGTGCTTTGACAGTTACTCATGCACAACAACTTACTGAAGCCACAAGATACTAAATCATTGTCATGAAAACACTGTGTGTGGGATGTATGTGATTTTATCATGTTTTAAGTTTGCATTTAACTCAAACTTGCATAAACACACATTCCAGGAAACACAGAATAAGGAGGAATTGCCACTGGTGATAACATCTTGGCATCGGATGGAAGTGATGTTTTGTTTATGATCATGTTTACTAAGGTAGCTTCTGATTTCCCAGAACAGTTACACAACTCCTTCAAACTGGATGGATCAGAAAGATAATTATTTCTAACGGAGCCTTAATTCTAGCCCTGAGCTGTTTCACCAGCCTCGCTAAGCTCCTAGGATTTCGATTCAGCTCAGCCGGTGCACCTGTAGGTGGAACTCTGCGTTTGTCATCATTTTCAGGGAAGATGTTTTCATGATGTAGACATTACAGAGCTCACGTGTGGATACGGGCTGTCGCAGATGAAAAATGGAGCGGGATGAGGGCAGGATTTGTGCTGTGGGGGTTTATTAGCATTGTGTTAACCAGCACTTGGCAGCTAATGCGTAACGTCAACAAGCCCTGAGCTCTGACAGACACCTGAATCCAGCACGAATATCTCCCTCATTGTTTTTTTGATGCTAATCATAAATTCTTTTTTCTAATGACAAGCTTATGGATATTTATCACCTAAAAGAAAATTTGCTCATTTATAATTTCACTGACGTTAATTTTTTTATGCTAGAGCCTATTTTTAAAAATATTTTTCAAAAATGAATCCCTGAGTTACTCCTACTCTTGGTGGAATTCCATCTTCATAAAAGTAGCAAAAAATCTTTACTCATTTCATTTTATATTCAGGCTAACGCTAGTGTAAATAAGTGTCTCTGTATTCATTGACAGGATCATCCTTATCCAAAAAAAGAACATTTTAAAATGTAAATAATTACTGTAGATTTATAGTATTTACAGCAAAATACTGTTTTATTATTTTTACAGGATTGTACTGTAACGAAGCAATTAGAGCAGTGCTTTGGTTTACAGTAAAATACCATAAACCGCTATGCATTGTGGGATATCTAATGTTTTTAGCAGGAGTGAGAATGGTAAAATTTCACATTGTGTCGCCTGTAAATTAGCGGATCATTTTTGTGCCCTTTATTTTAGCATCTATTTTAGGCGAATACAAACCCTCTTCAAGTTTAATTTTATATTCGAGTAAAAACTTTGGTTTATTAAATCAGTGAAATTCATCATTTATTGTGAGTTAATTCCGTGGTGGAGGTGGAAGAATCAGTGCAGGCTAGTTGAGCTAGTTGTGGTGGCTCAGTGGTTAAGGCTTTGTGTTTAAATCCCAGCACTGCCAAGCTGCCATGGTTGGGTCCTGGAGCAAGACCTTTAACCTTCTGGTCAGTTTTAAGTTTTATCTTGCCTCAATTGTAAGTCACTTAAAAAGAAAAAAAAAGAAAAAGAATGAAAAGTACCAGCAAAATGAGAAAATGTAGTGGATTTAGTGTTATTTTATACTATGTAAGATATTACTGTATTTTACTGTAAATATGTTTACTGTAAATATTTTGTTTTACAGTGAAATAATTTACACTTTTTTAAACACTAATGCTAATCATGAATGCTACCTTTCTGTTTTTTTTTCTTTTAAAACATAAGTTTAGAGACAATTATTATCAAATTAAAATTTTACTCATTTATGATGAGAATAGCTTCGATTTAAGGTTATGCTAGTCCCTAGTTTCCAAATGTCCTCATAATGAATAATCCCAGTCATTCCTGAGCCTTTACACCTACTCTTAAAGGAATTCCCACTTTAGAAAAGTACAACTTCTGAAAAGTTTTATCCATTTTATTTTATATTCAGGCTAAATGTTTTAAAGTTTGCATTCAGCAGCTAACGCTAGTGTAAAGAAGCTCTAAGGTGTCATACAATTCCAAAAGGAATATTTTACTAATGTACACTTTTTAAAACATTTTACTCTGGATATCTTTACCAAAATCTGTGCAATATTAATGCTAACGCTGAACTAGAGCTAATCCTGAACGCTAATTTTTCTCTCTATTTCCAGAGCATAATTTACAGAGTAGTCTTTCTAAATGCTAATCTAGTCCTTACACCAACGCTCAGTTAACTGTAAAACTTTCTTAAAGCTAATCCTCAGTTTATTCCTGCCCTTAATCTCCACTTGCAGCACAGATTTTACAAATGTTTTATCCATTTTAATTCCAATCGTGTGACATTAACATGATCCTCAAGCTGACTTTCTGTCAATAACTCTCCTGTTCTCATTAAGAGACTTGAAAAGCCTAAGCAAAAGCCCAGATTTCACTTCATGTCTAAAATGATCTTCCTTCTCTCACTTCTACTGTGAGTGGAATAATCAGAGCAGATTAGGCAGCAGTGCTATACTCTTCACAGTTGCAATAAGGCACGTCTGAACCTTGAGGTCAGAATGTGTTTGAGGATGTTGGAACAAGCTAGAATGAGGTTTAGGCTGTTCAACAAGTATGTGTGTGTGTGTGTGTGTGTGTGTGTGTGTGGACAGATTTGGATTTGTAGAGTATGAAGTGGGAGGTTAGCTCCTTACAGCAGCAGTGCAGGTCATAAAGTTTATTTGTAGAAAATATTGACATATTTAGTAGCATTAACCATTTATGTCAAATAATAAGCCCTTTTAGCAGCTAGTATACATGACTAGCTAATGCTAGTTGAGCTGGTTAGATGGCTACTAGTACAAAGTACTTTTTTTTTAAGAACTGAAGCTGTGTAGTGAGAGGAGGCAGAAAGCATCTCAGTGATTTTTTTAAAGGGAGAATCCAACAATTAGAGTCACACAAGGGTGATCCATAATCAAGTTTGAAGCACAAAAAAGTGTCAAAAGAAATGAATATGGAAACTGGAATCCAACTTAATGATACAGAAATTCACAGTAAAACTTTGCAAAGATACTCAGATGCAATAGACAAACTAATCATGGTCTAATACAAAACAGGTAAATGACAGAATGATGAACAGAGGTAGAGAAATGAAACATGAGCACATGGTGCTTGATGCCACAGGAACTGTGACATGAAGGGGAATCCATGACAGAAACAAAGCTACAAAAGAATCTTGGAAATGCTAGTTAGGTATGTAATTGAGGTTCTGTGAAACCCGGATAACTAGAAACACCTAGATACAGTCTTGTGGTCGTACACATGTATGCTGAGACCTTCAGCAAAGTCATGTAGTAACCAAATGACAGAGTATTTTCAAATAATACCACCATAGTCATCTTTTCTTAAGCTTCTCACTGAGTTCTCAACTGGCCAGCAATAGTTCCAAATCACAAGGAACTCTGATGGATATCAGGGGCCTCACAGAATCACAGCTCTATTTCACCCCTTCAAGCATCACCCGGATGATGTATGTCAACAATGTCATGTGGAACATGTGGAACACCTTAGGACTGACTGGAAAGGTGATCAGAGATGACCACCACAGTCACCTCAATGGAGAGTGCGATGTTAATCTTGTAGAACCTGGAGAACATGCATAGTGATGCCCAAGTCCTGGAGTGGCAAAATAATTCCCATGAGGAGACGTACCTCATAGAATAGCATGTCTATAGGCCATGGTGATGATGTCCACCATTCACTGGCTCTGTACTTAGACAAGGGAGTCTTTCTTCTATGGCAGAACAGTTGGTCTAAGTATCAGATGGATGCTTTTGATCTAAACAGTACCATAGAGAGCACACCAGGCACCCAAGGAATGCTCTGCTGGTTTGTCTTCATGGAATGCAGCAAGGTCATTCAATTGATTTGGGTGATTTGATGGTATAACCTTGTGCAGGCATCGAGAAGCACAAGGGCACCCCAGAATCATCTGGCCATCATTGCACACAAAGTGAGCTTTTCTCCAGAATAGAGCTATATTTTTGCTATAGTGATTGCTAGTGAAAGGCTTTGTGCAGAGGCACCTATTTCAATTTGGCATGTAGCATAGGCTTGTAAAGAGAGGCCTTAGAGGACTCCAGAACATGGGGGAAATCTCACATAGATGTCTAGAAATCCCTGGAGGAAATTTAATATTTTGGGAATCAAGCAATGCACCAGATTGAGTTGATGAGTAGCACACCACTTGTGGAACAGCTTCTACCTAGAAGCATACAAGATCGGTGTACTGGGGGTCTTGCATTCAAATGTGTTTCCTGGAATGTTCTCAGTTGGGGGGTGGGGGGTCATTCCATGGAGTCAAAGGCCTGGTTGAGGGCAAATCACATTCTGTGACCTGGTTGAGGGCAAATCAATCCTTCTTGGGGCCATGTGCTATGTGCCTAGTTGCTGAATTCTGTGCAACATGGTGAGGTTAGATGGTGAGGCCAGGTGTGGAGCAGTTCATCCTGTCCCTTTGATCTGTCTGATTCTCCAACCACAATCTCTATTGTGTTGACTTGATATTGGAGGTCCACCTGTGCCTCCCCATACCCTGGCAGATGAGTAGCCTTTAGTAAGGTTAATTGTGGATGAGCCCACCTGAACAGAGTCCATGCAAGGTGGAAAGACTGGTTGAATCTTGTGCCACCGTGATGGTTGATGTGACTGACAGTCATGATGTCTGGCATTTTCTGAGAACCAGTAAGAAGAACCTAAAGTCAGATGGACTGCCCTCAATGATGGATATGTTCTGATCCTAAACCAGGGGACCACATGTGGTACCACACTGCTCCCCAGCCTGCAACGTAAGTGTAGCTTCATTATAAAGGAGCTGCTGAAGCTTCTTCTAAATCTAGACTAAAACTTGTTGTTGTTGTTCTTTCAGCTGCTCCCATTAGGGGTCACCACAGCAGATCATTGGTCCACATGTTTGATTTGGCACAGGTTTTATGTAGGATGCCCTTCCTGACGCAACTCCCAATCATGATATGATATTTCTGCGTTATCCCATGTTGCTGCTGAATTCTGGATTCTGACTGGTGAGAAGTTGTTGATTAATTTTCTATAACAGCAGCTCTGACAGTAGTTCAGCTGCAAATCACAGATTTATATTAATGCACTCATTCTAATATGTTATTGTTTCTATAGTAACAGCTCATTCACAGGGACGTGTACAGCGGACATTTCACATAAGCAGGTTAAAAAATGTGTGTGATCGTTGATATGGCGAAATTTTCTGTAAGGAGGTGTTTATTTAACATTTATGGAAGGAGTCTCCAGTGTCAGCGCTTTGTAACAGTCAGAGGTGAAGCTGTAACTTTAAGTTTTCTGACATCTTCAGGACAGAGGAGTTTACGCTTCTTTGTGGTTTCTCGGTAACATGCGTAACAAGCTGTGTTTATTTTTTTGTCTTTTTAACTTTAACAGAAAAAAAAATTAATGGCTGGTGAGGGAACGACTGTTTGTAGCTGCTATAACGTAAGTGACAACAGGAACTAACTTGTTTTGCCAACTATAATTGAATAAAAAGTATGACGTGATTCTTTAAAAAATAAAAATAGTAATTGTTGGTAAATCCAGGTCATGGCAAACACTACCTGAGCAAACTACACTCAGTTAGTTAGTTAGTAGCTCACTGGTTAAGGCTCTGGGTTACTGGTCAGAAGCTGCCACAGTGGGGCCCTTGAGCAAGGCCCTTAACTCTCTCTGCTCCTGGGGCACCGTATCATGGCTGACCCTGCGCTCTGACCCCAGCTCCCTTACAATCTGGGATATGCGAAGAAAAGAACTTCACTGTGCTGTAATGTATATGTGACAAATAAAGGCTTCATACTGCTGTGGTATTGTTACAAATCCCCTCAGAGCACAGTCCTTTAATCTCTTACTGGGACATTTGTTTTTTTACTTCCTGGTTCTATCTACGCCCCTTTGTGTTATCATTCCAATTGTTTCCACCTGTTTCCTGTTTAGTTCCCTAATTACTTTATCTAGATGTACCCTCTTATTTCTGAGTCTCTTTGTAAAGTTTTGTTTCTTGTCAACATGCATTATCGAGCCTTCTCATGTTTCTTATCTCATTTCCCTACCTTCATAGCTTCTGTCTGACTTCCCGGTTCGACCTGTTGCCTGTTTCTCCAGTTTCTGATTACAGATGATCATTTTGTGATGCTGCCTATTTCTCAAACTCTGCTGTGGACTATGATGATCATTTCTGCCTTTCCCCCTAATTAAAGCTGTGTTGACTATCTGCACTTGCTTCCTGCCAACTTTCTACACACATTAGCTGTATAAGAGGAATGAAACACTTGGGGAAATGTTGTTTTAGGAAAATAATCAGCTTGGGGGTGGTAACAGTGACTCCACTTCATCACACCACCCCCGCGTCATGTTTTGTTCCTTGCATATCACACATTCCGAGATTCCATGCAGCTTTACGGTGTTGTTTTTTCTCTCTCGTCACTCCTTCCTGCACTACGACCATGTGAACGTCCCTAATTGGCTGTAATAGTGTTTAATAAATTCCACCTTGACCTAGTGCTTGTGCTTGACCTTGACCTTGACCTTGACACTCAACACATGTGGTATATTCTCATGTGATGTGTGTAATGATGAATCCTCCAGGGAGAAACTCCGTGTTAAACAGACACGAGCACACATATACACACACACACACACACACACATGGCATCTGTAAATTTCATTTTAAGCCTCATTTGACAGATTTGACGTGACACACACACACACACACACACACACACTTGGAATGCTTTCAGTGCAGCATGAGAAATCCTCGAATGAAATACCTGAAGAAGAGCTAAGACGTAAGGAGAGTCTATTAGAAACCGGTTAGGATTTTGCTAGTATGTTAATATGTTTATTGCTGTTCATTTATTAGAAAAGTAAAATTTTATTTTTTAACCTATGTAAGTAAATAATAAAAAAGCAATGGTTGGACATTGAGATCTGTCTCAAATTCTAGAGTCCATGACTGTTTAGTGTTTTCACTGGAATGTTGGACACGTTAACACTCTGCTATGCATTCATTAATTAGCCAATTAACCATTAGGTTACTAATGAGACACTAAATACTAGCGGTGTAACGATCGGACAATCCCCATCAGTGTGTCGATTTAAGAGGCAATGATTGAAGTTAAATGAACTGAGGCAACAATCATAAATCGATTATTATCAATTATAATTGATTATAAATTGATTATTATTGAAAAAGGACAGACAACTGGTTTGTAAAACAATTCATATTTTTAAACTGATGCTACAGTGAAATAATTTAACAGGCTAGCAAGTTGATTGGGATGAAACTCTGGTATGTTTAAGATCGTCACTCTCTACACCATCATCATTGGTGGATGAAGGGGAGGCCCACCCCGGATTCTGAACCAAGTGTGTAAGATATTGTACAGATATTGTAAATCATATATGTAAATCATATTGTATCGTACCATATCGGATCGACTGTATCGCGTTGATATTATCAAATATCAGATCGTTGCCTTCTGAATCGAACTCGTATCGTGTGAAAGTCTCAGCAGTTCTGTGTTCTGTGTGATGCAGAGTCAGTGTCCCACAAACACAAAGAGCCGTGCTGAAGAAATGTTGTTTACACACTCACACACTCCTCCAACCTTACCTGTGTGTGTGTGTGTGTGTGTGTGTGTGTGTGTGCGAGAGAGAGAGAGTGAGGCCTCTTTTTTCCTACATAACCTTTTGCTCTGAAATTCTTTGCGAGGACAAAGAGTCTGCCGAAAGCGCCTTCGGGGAACCGACACGTTTCCACACGCCAATGCGAATTAGTGCAAGAATTTCACATGGTTTAAGTGTGTGTGTGTGTGTGTGTGTGTGTGTGTAAAACACATCCAGTCATTTAAAAAAAAAAAAACAATCAGAATTTAAGCTTCTAGTAAATCCACAAAATTGACTAAATCCAACAGCTCGCTGTGAGACGTTATTAAACAAACGTAAAGTAAAAATTTATGTAAATAAATTAAATAATTAAATAAATAAATAGGAAAAGTGAAAATTATAGATATATAAACAGAATAACATCGTTCTCTAATATAAAGGCGATTATATATATATATTTTTTTTATTAACAATCGCCTTTATATTAGAGAATGATGTTATTTTATCTTTATTTTGTTTTATGTTACTTTATCGTCGAGAAATAATCACGATTACTCGGTGTTAGAGGTCCGATCAGTGAGAACGTCTGGTGTAGCTGATTCTGCGTCACAGAGAACTCGAGAACAGAGAACCGTACATTCAGGTTCTCTCTAGTAACCCGCCGGTTAATTGGCTAATTAGCGGTTAATGTGTAAGAGAGTAGAATTCCACAGAACACTTTCAGCTAACGCCTGAGGCGTTTGGAACGGAGCGAGACAGAACCTTAACGTCATTCTAGTGAGAATAGTAGCGTGTTAATCTCACTATGTCCCCTACCTAGGCAGCCTCCTGCGGTGATGTTCGGCTGTGGTATTCGCAGCATCAGGCTGTGTGGTATAATCGTTTTTCAGCACGTCCCTGTTCGACGCAGAGTGAGAGACAGGACGTGTGTTGGTGTTGGAACTTCAGCCCTCGTTACGTGTTTCACTTCACAGCTCTACCTCAGCACTGTCGGGACGCCATGCCAACATCAACACGTGCTCGCTTTTAAAACAGACGACCACCATCGACGCTGCTGACAGAGTCTGCGTTTTTAGCTTTACAGCGCTAGCGTGGAATGCGGGTGATGATGCGGGATGTGAATATAATGAACGCATCACTAGCATCTGAGCCCAGGAAAATGTCAACTAATCCTGAGAGGGGTGCCAATTTTTTTCGCCTGTGACTGTCCTGTTTGAAACAGTGTGCATTCCAGTGAGGATTACGTTACTATAGGATGCTGGTTGTCATGGCGATTGGTTAATCTAGGATGGCATTACATCATAGTATGGAACAGCCGTCATGGTTGTTATTATGTGATTACACATACTACGTAGTGTATATTATATATACATATATATATTCAACAGGCGGCCATTTTGGATTAGCCGCTGCTGATTATCATGACAGGAAGCAGATGTTATGGCAGTTATTATGGGATGGCACGTTACCGTGATTACCACGGCGTCTTGGTGATCATTATGGAACAGTAGAGATGGTAATTATTGTGCAACGGCGCCTTGTCATTATTCCGGAACGGTATCATGTAATTATGGTGGGGAACAGTCATTATGGTGATTATTATGGGATAGAAAGGAACATGTGTCATTGAATATTATGGGATGGCACGGAATCGTGTTGTTTATCAGGGAATGTTGTTCTTATTACAGGACACAGTGATACTTGGGGAGGCGCCATGGCGATTATTTTTGAATGGGACATTGTCACAGAGCTTCCTCGTGGTTATTCTGGGATGGCAGGTTGTCATGGTGATCTCTCTGTGCTATCCTGGCTTTGTGGTGGTTATTCTGGGATGGCAGGTTGTCATGGTGATCTCACTGTGATGTCCTGGCTTCATGGAGGTTATTGTGGGATGGCAGGTTGTCATGGTGATCTCTCTGTGATGTCCTGGCTTCATGGAGGTTACTGTGGGATGGCAGGCTGTCACGGTGATCTCTCTGTGATGTCCTGGCTTCGTGGAGGTTATTCTGGGATGGCATTTTGTCATGGTGATCATTATGGAATTGCATGAATTGTTATGAAATTGTGGAATGAAGCGGATGTCATTATGACTACTATGGGGTGGTGTGTTGTCAAGATAATGGGATGGTACTCCATGGTGATTATTATGGGATGGCACTGTGTTCATAATTATTTTTCTGGCATATCAGAACTCCATAGTGATCAGTATGGGATGGCATATTGTTGTTGTTTTTTTTCTTTTTACTGAGACACATCATTCTCGTTGTCACCATTGTATTATGGGCTGTTAATTTAATGGTTAATTCAATTCAGTTCAATTCAGTTTTATTTGTATAGCGCTTTTAACAATGGACATTGTCCCAAAGCAGCTTTACAGAAATAAATGGATTAACAAAAAATATATTAATGTTATGTTAATGAATTCAGAAATAGAGCAGAACTGAATATATTTACTGTAGACTAAACAAATGTCCTAAAATACACAAAGCTAGCATTAAACATATACTAGGTGTATGTATATACAAATAAATATAGATTTGTAGAGACAGTTGAGTAGATGTGTGTGTGTGTGTGTGTGTGTGTGTGTGTGTGTGTGTGTGTGAGTTATCTCTCCATACACACAACCTCTCACACTTGTTCATGCTCTCTGGAAATCCTGCACAAGGAAATGATGTTAGAAGTGCAGAACAGCTTTAATATTGTAAATGCAAATTTATAAAATAAAGTTTCAGATATTTGTCCTTTTGGCAGCATGGAAACATTTATGCTGTTATGTAAATTTAAAATAAATAAAATGATTGAAATTTTATTTCATAGATCCCCTCTATGAAATAAATAAATAAATAAATAAAACTGTAAAAAAATATATAATAATAATAATAATAATAATAATAATAATAATAATAAATAAAACATTGATAACTTATCTTTGGGCAGAGATGAAAAACCCTCTACAAAATGAATGATAAATGAGCCCAGATACATGGGGGACAGATTTTCACTGTGTGTGTGTGTGTGTGTGTGTGTGTGTGTGTGTGTGTGTGTGTGTGTGTGTGGAAGATGTACATCTTGCACTACAGTAGCAGACGTTATGTCCTGTACTTGTGTAATAGCCGCTCATGTTGGTCCCAGTTTCATCATCATCATGATCACTCCTAAGATGAGGAGACCATTCGATTTCACCATTGTTAGACATCAACCTGTCTTTTCTAGTAGGCTTCAGATGAGTAAGGTTTATGTATAGTTAAAAATGTTGTCTGCTTATGTCCAGTGTCCATTTACAGTTCTGTGCAAAAGTCTTAGGCACATGTAAAGAAATGCTGTAGAGCAAAGACGCCTTCAAAAATAATGAAATT
>CM075006.1:645258-658123 GCA_037576675.1 Pangasius sanitwongsei
GACTTCATATTGGTAGCTCCAGTCGAACAGCTGCCAAATGCCAACTCAGTACCTGATATCAACTCCAGACCTTTTATTTGCTTCATTTGTCTTGACGTAACGAGGGAATGGACCGCACCTGGTCAATTAACTTCTTGTCAGTCAATTGTCCAAATACTTTTGAGCCCCTGAACATGGAACGGTAAATGGCATATTTTTGTGGAACCTCTTGAAAGTCTACACTTCGATCACATCTTGATTGTTTTATTTCAAATCCATTGTTGTGGTGTATTAAGGCAAAATCACAAAAACTGTGTCATTGTCCAAATACTACTGGACCTATCTGTAGATTTTTAAAGAGGTTCCAATTGGAGAATTTTTAGAAAGTGAAAACTGTTAGCATCATTACAATCCACTTCCAAGAACCGTTGAACATTTTTTTGCAGATTTCCAAAACAATGATATGATGTCCAAGCCCAAACTCAGAGTGGATAGAGTGACTTCCTGTCATCTAGTCTATCACTGAAGGAATGCCACTGAGGAATATGGGAGATGTTGTCCATAACGGACATGGATTTGGTCTTTATTAGGCTTGAGGAGGCATACGAATACATGTTTTTGGTAGCCACCGAGACCACAACTGATACTGACATGAGTAACTTACTAAGTATTACTCAATCAGGAATAATTTAGCTCTGTTTATGCTTCTGCCATTTAACCAGGGAATTTCCTCCACTTGATATTTCACAGTTTGCAGTCTGCTTTGCTCTGATCATTAATCATGAAATCATGTCCAGATCATTTTCTGTCACCTGTTCATTACAGCAACAGTGTACACTGGGATTATTTCACATAGTATCACCTGATATCAGAACCTTTTTTTTTACCTGATGCGTCCCTGGTCTTTATTGTCGTCTCCTGCAAGTCTAAATTCAAGCCCATGACAAACCCCTCCTGAAGTTAAACACACTCCAATACACTTCTCTCACTGGGAGTGAGTTTATATATTACACCTGCTAACACATCATCATCATCATCTTCATCATCACAGACCACCAACACTGAGCTGTTTTCTGTATAAACATCTCTCTAATGCGCTGACTCACACTCTGAGATCTACAGCAGCTATTTATCATCATCAGTGCTGCATGTAGTGTTTATAACAACACAACAAGCACAGTTCTGCCTGAATGAGAAAAAACAAGAGGCAAACACTGAAAACCACACACACACACACACACACACACACTTTGGAACGCCTGTGTTTTAATGAGCTAGTGTTCACTTCCCTTTGGTTGAAACCCCTTGTTGCAAAGGGACTTTCTATTACTTTAGAAGAGGAATGTTTCCATCACCACCACCACCACCACCAATAATAATAATAATAATAATAATAATAATAATAATAATAGTTGTTGTTGTTGTTGTAGAGCACTTTTAATGTTGAGTAAAAAAAAAAATCTAACAATGCATAAATGAATAATAATTTCTCATAATCAATTACTAATTAAGTCATTAATATTAAAATAATAATACTATAAAAGACAAAAGGACCAAACCAACAAATTTTCTCTCCTGTGAGACTTTAGAAGAAGGAAGTTTTATTCGTCTGAGCTTTTACCTCTTTTACAGTCTCCCATTTTGTGGTCGCTGTGCTGCTGAATCATCAGTGTAGAAAACATAAAATTTGTGAATTGCATTTTTAAAGGGGAAGAATATAAAAGAAGAACAAAAAAGGGACCTAAAGTAGAACACCATATTGCACTTTTTAAGGCTCTGAAGAATTTTCTTCATTAAGTTTTTAATGAAGTTCCGAGTAAAATTTCAAAGTAAAATTTGAGATTGTAGGGAACGGTTTTCAAAAAGGGGTGTGTCAAGTCAAGTGGAGTTTATTGTCATTTCAGCCATATACAAGTACAGAGTGAAACGAAACAACGTTCCTCCAGGACCAAGGTGCTACATAAGACAAACACAGAACAACACAGAACTACAGGGACGACATACATTTTTACATAAAGTGCACAAGTGCAAACGTGCAGACAGCACAAGACAGTACGTGTGTGTGTTATGTGTGTAAATGTGTGTGTGATTATGTGTGTGAATGTGGAGTCAACACTCACAGATATCTCTTAAACTCAGCTCTCGGGTTTAAAGTTCTTCACAGTTATCAATATCTGCCTCACTGCTGTCTCTGTGTAATCCAGAGGAATAGCAGAGGAGAGCTGATTAAACAGCAGCAGGCCACCAGATGGCGATATAAACAGCCAAACTGACTAAAAGTTGCATTCCCAGAGGAAAAAAATATTCTAAATAAGATCTTTTCTAAACACTGACAAAGTTACAGATGTTAGCAAGGTTCTACACAAAATCAAAAATCAATCATATTGAGGAAATGTTGCTCCTGATAAAACATTAAATGTTACATCTGAGCAAAAAATTACGTCTCGAGGTCTTTTCCTTAAGCTTATTGCATTGTATATTCATAAACAGAGATAAACATGCAATACAGCCCTATGCTCTCCTGTCAGGTCTCGTCTGAACTCTATTTTGTTATCAATACATTGTTTTTTTTCTCGTTTGTGTAAGGCCATGGTTCTCTCGTGGAAAAGAGTGAGACGCTTCCTTCAGGTGAAGGAAGAGATGTTACTGAATCTTTATGATTTTGTAAAGGAGTGGTAGAAAAAAAAGCATGAGATTGACAGTCGGATCGGGTCAGCGGTGTTACAGTCCCTGTACCTGTCTGCGGTGGTGAAGCAGGAGCTCAGTTTGTGGTTACTGGTCAGTCTACGCCCCTGTCCTCACCTGTGGTCACGAGCTGTGGGTAATGACCGAAAGAATACAGTCATGAGAACAAGCAGTGGAAGTGAGAGTGACTGGACTTACTCTCTTTGATAGGGTGAGGAGCTCGACATCAAGGGAGAGCCTCTGAGGAGAGCCGCTGCTCCACCAAATCAAGTTCCAAGGCCGCCCCCTGGTGGGCTCCTGGCAGAGGTGTATCAGGCACATCTCCCTGGTCGGAGACCCTGGGGCAGACCCAGGTCCCACTGGAGATCTCACAGTCAATTAACAATGCTGCTACAATTAAGCAGCATCAGGGCCGTAATAATGAGGTGGTCATAATTAATGTCTCCAAACTTCACAGACCTCACAGGAAAATACACAATAGCAGAACTGACTGCTGTGCTGTCTACTGTGCCAAGAGTAACCACCTCACTCCCCCCTCTCTCTCTCAGTGTAAGTGTAGCTGACTCGTCCCTCTCTCTCTCTCTCTCTCTCTCTCTCTCTCTCTCAGTATAAGTGTAGCTGACTCATCCCTGTCTCTCTCTCTCAGTATAAGTGTAGCTGACTCGTCCCTGTTTCTCTTTCAGTATAAGTGTAGCTGACTCGTCCCTGTCTCTCTCTCAGTGTAAGTGTAGCTGACTCGTCCCTCTCTCTCTTTCTCTCTCTCTCTCTCTCTGTCTCAGTATAAGTATAGCTTACTTGTCCCCCCTCTCTCTCTCTCAAGTGTAGCTGACTTATCCCTCCCTCCCTCTCTCTCTCTCTCCCCCTCTCTTTCTCTTAGTGTAAGTGTAGCTGACTCGTCCCTCTCTCTCTCTCAGTATAAGTGTAGCTGACTCATCCCTCTCTCTCTCAGTATAAGTGCAGCTGACTTGTCCCTCTCTCTCTATCTCTCTCAATTTTTCAATTCAGTTCAATGTGTGCTTTATTGGCATGACAAAATATTTTGTATTTCCAAAGCAACATACAACAGTACAAGAGAAGAAGGAACTGAACAAGACATAAAGTGAAAAAACAGTAATGCAACATCATATACATTAATGATGTCACTCTCTCTCTCTCTCTTTCTCTCTCTCTTTCTCTCTCTCCCTCTCTCTGTCTCAGTATAAGTGTAGCTGACTCGTCCCTCCCTCTCTCTCTCTCTCTCTCTGTCTTTCTCCCCCTCTCTCTCTCTCTCTCTCAGTATAAGTGTAGCTGACTCGTCCCTCCCTCTCTCAGTGTCAATACTGGCCGTTACCTGCTCCGTGCTCTCTCTCGCCCTCACACACACTCTCTGTCTCTCACACACATGAACACACACATTATTGCCATGATTCTGACACATAGTCGAGCACATTTGTGGGATTAGACACAGTGTGTGTGAGAGTGTGTGTGTTTGGAGGAATTTGGTTAAGGATGATACACCTCGCATGGCTGCTGCTGATCTCTGGGATTCCGCATGTTACAGCAAGTTATCCGATATGGTGGTAAGTTTCATCTGTGTGTGTGTGTGTGTGTGTTTTATTCTGTCCCAACTGAGTCTTTATAATGGTATCTAGTAATATGAAGTATTCCTTATTATATTTATCATGTTTAGGTTTATGTCTGCATCTGATGTCATTACATATTTAGGCTTTTACATCTGTATGTAATGTAATTTTACTCTGCAGCACTGACACGTGCCTTATAAATAAAGGCGACTCAACTTACATGCAGCACTCTTTTAGAATTTGTTGACTTAAAATGAAAAAAATGACATTAAATGAAAATAAGAAAAAAATATTCTTTAGTTCGTCATTTTTATTGTTTTGTTTTGTTCTACTTATAATTTTTTTCTCTCAGTTACTGTTGTTTTTTCAGCTTTTACTGTTTTCTTAGCTTTATGCTGGGAGCCCACCGGACTCTTTAGGTTTTTATTGTCTGATAGTAAGGACTTTTTGAAGAATGTGGGCTGAGGAGTGTGATCTTCTGCACTTGTAGTGCATTTGTGTTGCCTGGCAGTTCATCGAGGTATTTCTGGTGACTGAGTCGAGCAGTACCTAGTGCTCCGACCATGACCGGAATCACATGCGCCCTTGTGTTCCACATTCACAAGATCTCACACTCGAGGTCCTTGTATTTGCTTAGTTTTTCTACCTCTTTCATTGAGATATTTGCATCATCTAGGACGGCTACGTCGGCGAGCAGACAATGTGTCTCTTGCTCCTATCATGGAGAATGATGTCCGGTTGGTTCACCCTGATGGTACGATCAGGGTTTGCAGCCGTGTCGTACATGATGGTGATGTTCTCCGTCTCAACAACCTTTTCTGACTGGTGATCATACCAGTGACCAGGCACTGACAGGCCGAGCTCCCTAAGCATCGACCAGTGCAGGTAGCTAGCTATCCGATCATGTCGACGTGTGTATTCTTTCAGGGCTAGGTTGTTCATTTTCTCGTATCGGTGCTTAATCTCGTCACCAATACTGGCTAGAGAGTATTTCTTCATCTCTTTTTCATGATATTCTTTCTCAGTATTATTATTATTATTGTTATTAATATTATTATTATAATTATTATTATTATTATTATTATTATTATCATTTCTAGTCTAGTGCCTCACATAAGAAGCTGAGTCTATTTATAAAGCATGTCAGTGCTGCAGAGGAAAACGAAATTACAGACAAGAATGAAAAAGAAGAAATAAAACACCAAATGACAGACAATAATAGACAGAACAGAAAAAGAAAAGAATAGATTTCTGGGAGAATCACCTAATAACAGAAAATACCCTTCGAATAAAGGTATTGCTGATGTGACCTGAAAACTTAACATCATGAGAAGTTCACATCATAGTTTCAGCAGGAGGTATAATGTCCCATCTCCAGTTCAGTCAGTAAACTGGCTAATTCCCCCTCTATTAAACCCACGTTTATTCACTCACGTAACATTTATTCACACGCATGTTACATTTATTCACTCACGTGTAACGTTTATTCACTCGCATGTAACTTTTATTCACTCGCATGTAACTTTTATTCACTCGCATGTAACTTTTATTCACTCGCATGTAACTTTTATTCACTCACGTCTGAAACATCAGAGTTGGGGCAGGTCTCAGACTGTACACAGTAGAAGGTGACGTAAGGTCACTCACCTCAGCGTGAGCCGCTGTCGTCTCTTTAGCTGAGCTGTTCTCAGATGGGTTTGTAATGTTCTAGCTGATCAGTACTAACTCAGAACATTCTGATCACGGGTCAGTACCAGAGAGTGCACACACAACATAAAGAACCTTTTGGAACAACAGCTATACGGTTACCACGGCATGTACAAATCATTTCACAGTGGACCGATGATAGTGTTTATGGCTTATTTATTGCTCTAAATCTTTTACATCCCATAATCATCCTTTAATCCTCTCACTTTTATTCCATTTTCTTTATTTACTTTCATCACAACTAATTTAGAATTTCCACTCCCATGACTAAACTTCACCTGACTCTCAGAGTAACCTCATCTTTACCACCCGTTTTGACGTTTCTTCACCACTCCTTCCTGTTATTCACTGTCACTTGTTTAACTTTCAGCCAAATGGCACTATATTGTTTTTCCAACAAGGAAAATGCACCTGTATTTTCACTCTTTCCCTTCATTTGGGAAAATGTTTATATTACATCCATAGACAACAGTTTATTCAGCAGTAATATAAGTTAGCAGGAGCACCAGTATACCGTAGCACGCTGTGGATGGATATCTATAGCTAGGACCCTGCACTTGTCCTCATGCTGCCTCAATGATTAAAGCCATTACTGATGCCTATAAAGCTGTTCAGCAGTTTTCCATTACTTTGCTATTTCAAGCTACTGAAAATGTTCCTGGAATTATAATCAATGTTTCAGAGAGGTTTGTACCTGTCATAGTGTTATGAACTCTCATACAATAGTCATTTTTAATGACTGTTTAATTGGATGACTGTCCAATTTAATGCTGTCTAGAAGGTATATGTCCCGCCCCAGAGGCGTGGCTTGCTCTACGTTAGCAGCTTGTTAGCAGTAAACATGGTTCCTCTGTGTGTTTTTGGCTGTGTGTCTTCCTGAACACTATTTTCCTACCATGGCTTGGTGGAGAATAAATGGTTGGAGTTTATTGATTAAAAAGAAGCCAGAATTGGCAGTTCTGGAAGAGTGTTTTACTATCTTGGGGCTGTTTAAGGCCTGTGGATTTCCATCACCACCTCAATCTACGCTATAACTCCAAAAACACATCTCATCACCTCATCCTCATCATCTAAGACACCGTCCTGGTTAAAGTGGACAGGTGTGGGTGAAGGTGGTGGTGAAAAATCCTCCAAAAAATGACTCTCCTCAGTTCTCCATATTTAGCTAGGTCTCCAAGCTACTGTCAGGTTTGTTTAGATGGGTGAGGTATGGCGTTTCTCGAACGCTATTGGCTGATCAGTTGAGCACTTCAACACGCCGTCACTCTGACTTTCTGTTTCAGATGGAAATAGTTCCACAATGCAGAACCAAATCACGGATCTTGAGACTTTTCTTGGGCACTTGAAAGTTGAATTGTAAACTTATTTTTCTCGCTCTGTCTCGGTGCTAAATCAGTAAAGTCGTTAAAGTTTAGATGAACAGTACACAGTGACTCACACACACCTGAGGCCATAAGTGTAATTTTCTTTTTTGTGCAGGATTTCCGCAAGACCAGAAAAAGATTCCAGTTGTAACTTTAATCCTTGACCACCTGAAGGCAGACAGACAGTTAAATAGACAGACAGGTAAATAGACGGACAGGTAAATAGATGGACAGATAAATAGACAGACAACTAAATAGATAAAAGCCTATGATATCCTAGACTTCCATGTTTGACAGTCAACCTTCTCCAGCCTGCAGTTAAAATGAACATGTGGTATTGTTTAATGACAGTTTATATTCTCTCTCAAACGCACACACACATACAAACATACACACACTAGCACACACACACTGTGTCATAAACTCCGTCCAGTAATCTGTGATCTCGAAACTGTTCATCTATCTGTCTGTTTATGAATTTATCCATCTACAGTCATATTTATTCACTTGGCAGATGCTTTTAATCAGAGTGACTTACATGTGAGGACTCGAATTAAGAATTAACTAACTCACCTGAAGCAAGTAACACACTGTACAATGTAGAGAGCAAGAACAAAACTGCTGGATTAATGCCTGGAAAGAATTGTACACCGAGCTAACAGTGTTACAGCAGGTATGTGTAGGAATTTCTCAAAAGTTATAAGAGAAGCTGACGTTCATTCCACCATCGCTGTATCAAAATGACTAGAGCCTGGTTTTAGACTGTCTTTCTTAAGGCAGAGACTGTCGGAGTGAGAGATCCACTATAACATTACCTTCACATGAGTGAGTGACAAAGTGGCACAGCCAAGATTTCAACATTAAAGCAGCGTTTGAATAGAAGATTTTCTAAATTCTATGCAAATTATGTATGAAGTTTTAAAGCGAAAAATCCAAACAGCTGGCTCTAATGGTAAATGTTCTGCACTCATATAGCGCCTTTCAACCTTAGCGGTTCTACAAAACACTTTAGACTGTTTCTCATTCACCCATTCACACACACACTGCTAGCAGATAGCCTGCCATCAGGAGCAACTTGGGGTTCAGTGTCTTGCCCAAGGACACTTCGGCATGTGGAGGGGCCAGGGATCGAACCACCATCCCTGTGATTAGTGGACAACCCACTCTACCACCTGAGCCTCAGCCACCCACAGCTGCTTCTAATGATTCCTCGGTCCAATCCTCTAGTGCTTGTGGTCCGACCTTTCTTCAGTTCCCCTCTCATGACTTTAATTCCTACCTGCGATTAGGCTTTGGGGGTATCCTGTACACCCAATGGCACTAGAAGAGTGGGAACAAGCGGGGCAAATATTTTATTATAAATAATTGTCAAAAATCTACCACCTGAAGCTGATAGCTGCCTTTCTGTGAAAATGCTACATAATTTAGTGAAGTGAAGTGACATGTGGCCAAGTATGGTGACCCATACTTGGAATTTGTGCTCGGCATTTAACCCATCCAAGTGCACACACACACAGTAGTGAACACACACACACACCCGGAGCAGTGGGCAGCCTTTTTTGCTGCGGTGCCTGGGGAGCAGTTGGGGGTTCGGTGCCTTGCTCAAGCGTCTCACCTCAGTCGTGGTATTGAGGGTAGAAGAGAGCGCTGGTCATTCACTCCCCCCACCTACAATCCCTGCCGGACCTGAGACTCAAAACCGCGACCTTCAGGTTCACCTTCAGGTTACAAGTCCGACTCTCGAACCATTAGGCCACGACTGCCTAATTTCCATGATTTTAGATTTGATAAGATCAGCGAATCTCAATAACACAAAAAAGGGGTGGGTCTAAAAATAATGTTTAAAGTTGGACCTAATAGATAGATAGATAGATAGATAGATAGAAAGAATATTATTGTACACATTTTAATAATGGAACAGTTGGATTATGTTCATGAAATAAATCTGTCAAGAGCGGGTTAAGGGTGTCTGTAACTGCAAAAACCCCTTTGAGACCCCTGATTTAACCTATCTGTCTATCTATCTATCTATCTATCTATCTTGCTATACTTCTCTGTAGTGTTTCTCTCGCTGTGTGTCGGCGATGTTAAACCCCTCAGTCTGCCATCCCCTCGTGTCTCCTGTCCAAATCTCCTAATCCACAGTCATTAAAAAAACAAAAGCTGAGCCACACACCCCCTTTAGTGTTTAAGCGCACACTCCATCTCTCTGTTCTCATATATGTTTCTCTGCTCTTTTCATCTACTGTGTATCCAGCGTCCCGTTCTTTTTTGATGCATATCTCAGCAAGCCTGTGCACGAGCCGCTCAGGATTAAACGATTCTGTCCCGAGCCCCAAGGATATACACAACACACATACACACACACACACCCTTTGACTTTGACATCAAGAAGAGTGTGTTTGGGAAAAGGAATGTGCGGCAGGCTGTCACCTCCAGCTATTTATCTTCTGAGGTGGAGCGGTGGGAGTGTGTAATCGTGTGTGTGTGTGTGTGTAGGACAGCTATATGATGTTAAAGTGGTGAAGTACAAAGAGATGAAGCTGCCTTTGACTCTCAATGTCTTCTTAATCTCTTGCTCAAGGCAAAAAAGGTGAAAACTCCACTACATTAGAGAGACAGATAGACAGATAGTAGGGGTGTAACACAACACCATTATCTGTATCTGTTTAATGCTCCAAATAATAATGTTGGAATTCCATACTGAATAGTAATTCTTATTTCAAGTCAGCTCATTGCCTGCTGACCTGTCTAGGTCATTCATTATATCTTAATTATACCTGTTAGGTACAGTATGTCTATCAGAAATGTGTAGAAAGATTGTACAGGTTTTTCCTGGATTATTGCTTAATAAGGCCCTCTTAAAGTTTGCGATATAAGTCTTAAGGGATGGCCATTTAAATTTTACTTTCATCTGGTTATCCTCTCCAATCTAATCTAAATTCAAGTGCATTGAATTCCACAGTGTCCAATGAGTTAGCTGTTTGCGGACTGCTCTAAGGTCATGCTGTATATTTTAATCAAACTGTCAACACAACTGTCAGGCCACCAGCTGTTGTCTTCTCAGAGGTCCACAGGTATGAGTAAAGTTACAACCAGTGAAAAAGAGTGTCTAGGAGGCTGGATTGGAATATAGATGTTTGGTAAAGTTGACAAGTTCTAGGTTTTGATGTTTGGTAAGGATGAGGAACAGCTGCTCTGTACCCTCAAGCCTCTAAGGCAGCTTTAATGGAGAACATCTAACCTACATTGGAGTTTCTTCCTGGGGAACTTAGCATCCATGAAAAGAAGACACAAAGTGCTACCAACAGAGTTTGTCCTATCATGAGGAGCAACAATAACAAAGTCGTAGGTGTCTGTGAGGTCATATAAGGAAGAGGGTAGTTAGATCTTTCCTCTGACCACTCTGTGGTGTAGTTGGCTTCATGTGTCTTGGAAGAAGCATGTGCTAGCCCTTGCCCTTCCCGATTGGTAGCTGTTGTGCTGGCTAGTGGGTGGGAATTGGTAATGAAAAAAAAAGAAGGCACATGGGTGCAATCTGGTTTCTTTAAGCAGGGAGTTGAGCTTGTTGAATCTGTGACAGAAATTGTCAAAGCCCAGAAATCACTGCAGTTCTTTACCGGTTCCAAGGAAAGTAAAAGACATCTTGTGAAACTCTTTCAGTTGATGAGTGACCACCTGGTGAACGTGTCTCATGTGATCATCATCTGGGATGTAGTAAAAAAGTTAGGAAGTGTCTGTCTGGGATGTCTTTGAGCACTAACAGTTATAGTATTTGGCAGATGCCCTTATCCAGGGCAACTTACAATCATCTCCTTAATACAACTGAGTAGTGGTGGGTTAAGGGCCTTACTCAAGGGACCAGCAGTGGCAGTTTGGCAGTGCTGGGATTTGAACTTTCAACCTTCCAATCAGAAGTCCAACATCCTAACCACTGAGCTACCACTTCCCCCCTTCAACATTTCATCCATGATGGTTCCTAAAGTTGGGATGAACACTATAAGTCTATATGTAATTACCGTTTTTGTATTGGAATAAAGTTGCATGCACTGGACAGATCAGGCTTAGTCAATATTTCTAGGTAGCTGGTAGCACTAGCTGGGGCTGCAGACAGGAGAAGTGTGAGAAGTGTGGGAGTGTTCTCGTTCTCCACAAGATTTTTCTGATATGGATCCAGCGTGTGCTCACAGCCCACAATTCACTTGCACAATACTTTTTTTTTTTTTTTACAGACTCTGAGTTTGCTATTTTTATTTATTTTATTTTTTTTGCAGACAATGAAAATGATCAAAAATACAGATACAAATGATTCATTAAAACGACAGAGTGTTAGCGCTGCTGTATGGGAGTGGAGTGATTACAGGATCGGGGAGCGGAAATGGGGTGTCGAGCAGCGGGAATTCATTTACGTATTCCGCTATTTGCCTGTGAGTCTTGATTTACTGGGTAGCGACACCAGGCAGCAAGTTTACAGCGCAATCTGAAGCTGCTCAGAGGGAAAGTACTTTCCGGATGAAATGCAAAAAAAATCTTCCTACCTAGTGAGTGTAGAACATGTTAAAGATGTCATTTACAGCTGAGTGATTTGAGGGAAGATAAATGTGTGTGGGTGATTTCATGAGCTCTGACAGACAAGTGGGTTAATTCAGCTTTAGCAGGAGGAGTGTAAGTGATCCACCTGCTCCACCTGTGAACTATGCACACGTGTGTGTTACATGCTCACACACCTGCAGGACCAGGCTTCATTGTGAACTTTTGAACAGAGTGTATGGATACGTTTATTTGAGTGTAGCTGGCCAGATGATGTGTGTGTGTGTGCGTGTAAGGTGCTGATTTCTGCTGTCACCACTGTCTATTAATTATCACTTCAGTCTCGTCTCGGCTCCACACTTATGAAGTTGTGTACGAATCATACAACACTCATACCAAAGGCTAAGTGTGTGTGTGTGTTAGCAAGAAAGTGAGCAAAATATATACAGTGAAAAAATGAGCGTGGTGTTTGTGTGTAGTGGCTCATATATGTATTTTTATACTACATAGAATGTCAAACCAAGAGAGAAAAAGAAAGACAGAGGAAAAGATAAAGCAATAGAGAGAGGAAAAGAGAGAGAGACAGGCAGAAAAAAAATTAAAAAGAGAGAAAGGTAGAGAGGGAACTATAGAGAAACTTCAGGCTGGATAACTGTCAAAGTTAATGGGTAAACAGCAACGTCATTTGGTGCATTTTTTAGTAGTTTGTAAATGCAGACAAGAAGAGGCCATGGTTTTGGAGTGATGCCTTACCTGTTTGAGGCGAGGTCAAGCCTCAACGTTGCCGATGGTGATGGAAAGCTGCAGCGTCATCACCATGAGATATGTGACGCATCTAAGTGGCAGATAAAATGACGTTACTGACACTTACTGATGGAGAAGGTCTGATAGTGTGTAAAGACAGAATAACATTCTCCATCAGTCTGAGGTAGCAACATTCTGGCATCAAACAGCCCCAAGTTAGAACGTAAATGGCGTCAAACTAAATTAGTAGTATTTCAAATAGCATGGAAGGAGAGCCTTTTGAGCTATAGGAAA